>PVKU01007036.1:0-93708 GCA_004027475.1 Anoura caudifer | reverse complement strand
AACAGGAGCAGAAACACAGAAATGGAGATCACATGGAGGGTTAGCAATAGGGGAGTGGGAAGAGGAGAGAGGGGGACAAGGTACATAGAACAAGTAGCATAGATGGTAGGTAGAAAATAGACAGGGGGAGGGCAAGAATAGTGTGGGAAATGTAGAAGCTAAAGAACTTATGACACATGGGCATGAACTAAAGGGGGGATTGTGGGTGGGAGGGGGTGTGCAGGGTGGAGGGTAGTGAAGGGGGGAAAATGGGACAACTGTAATAGCATAATCAATAAAATAAAAAAATAAAAAATAAAAGAAATCTTAGGAAGGTCTGCAGCTGGGCCAAGGCTGACTGTTTGTAAGAAACAGCAGCTGAAAGTAGTTCAAAGCGGTGTGACAGGGTCTCAGGGAATCACCAGGGTGGGGGCAAGCAGGGTTAGCCAGGCTGATGGAGTCTCTGATTTGGATGGGGGGAGGGCTCAACGAAGGAGCAATGGTGCCTACCAGCGCTTGTTTCACAGGGAGAGCTGCCCCTCGAGTCCTTGCTCTGAAGCCAGACAATTCAGTCCCTCCCTATAGGTCCTGGTGCTTTTCAAGCTGCTGTCCCTTTACTGGAGCTTAGGGCAAGTGTTGTGAGAGTGATTCTGTGCTGGGGCCCTTTAAGATGTTTCCATCCATAGCGGCCCTTTACCTCACCCAGACAAAATCTCAGCTGATTTTCACGGCCAGATGCTGTAGAAGCAGCTCCTCGTCCTGGCACTCTTGCTGTGGGCTGGACAGCCTAGTGTGGGGCTGAGACCCCTCTCTCCTCAGGGGAGACCTGTGCAGCCAAGATATCTCTCCTGATTCTTTTTTCTTTATCCTCACCCAAGGACATTTTTCTGGACTTTTTTTTTATTGCTTTTAGATAGAAAGGAGGAGAGAGAGAGAAACATCAATGTGAGAGAGAAACACTGATTGCCTTCTCATATGTGCTCCACTTGGGATCAAACATGCCTCCTGAGTATGTGCCCTGACCAGGAATGGAACACACGTCCTTTCGGTCTATGGGACGATGCTCCAACCAACTGAGCTACACTGGCCAGGGCATCCCTCCTGATTCTTAACCAGCCTGTTTCACATCTCTGCGTGTTTTACCAGTCTCAACATGGCTTCTTTTTTATACCCTTAGTTGTAGGAGTTTTGTTCAGCTCATTTCAGGTGGTTCTCAATGGTGGTTATTCTATAATTTAGTTGTAATTTTGATGTGATTGTGGGAGGAGGAAAGCACAGCCTTTACCTATTCTGCCATCTTGACTGGAACCACTCTAAAATATGTATCTTTTTAAAAGGAAGACTAAATAAGATTATTGATATCATACTGTCTACCCAAAGTGGCTTTTCATTCATTACAGAGTGGTTTTTATTGCCTAGAACAGTGCCAGGTACATAACAGGCCCTCAACAAATGTTTTGCTGAGTGAATAAATGTTGAATGACTATATGGTCTTTCGCATGGTTCTGTGGCAGGACTTATTTATTTACAACATAGCTAAGTCTGATTTTTAAGTTAATAAATTCCTGCAGACTACATTTTTTAAAAGATTTCCTAACTAATCATGATTAAGCATTTTGCATAGGAAGGAATCATCCATGTATAATTAAAGGTGACAAAATTACATATAGGCATTTAATATAGAGACACGATATAATAAACAATGAAATGCAGATTTGAAGTCTATTCAAATAAAGTTTTTTACAAAAAAGCAATATTGTTTTGCTTTATTTTCACTCTGCCTATAATACCATACCATTTTCTTTATCTATCTCTGTATCTATTAACAAAGGCCAAGATTAAAAATGTTTTCCTCCATGTTCTCTGGAGTTCTGTTAGCTAAAAATAATGTCTCTCTCCTCAGAACTCCCAAAGCACTTTATTTTCATCTCTCATAAGGCACCAAAGAATGAATATTCATGCTGAGTTAAAAAGTAAAAGATTATCCAGAAAACTAAGCTTTTTAAGCTTTTTCATTTGAAATATACAGAAAACTGAAGCAAGTATACTATTTCAAAAGTGATCTATAAAATTTTCCACTTATAAATCAAATTTATTGATGTATAACACATAAAATGTGCCATTTAAGTGAATAGTTTGTTGAGTTTTGATAAATGTATTTAGCTATACAACCACCACTATGACCAAGATACAGAATATTGCAAAACCTCTCCGCTTTCCCAGCGGGGTTCTCCTCCTGCTGTACCTCTGCCCCACCCTCCTTGACCCTGCACCTGGCTTTTTCCTCCTCAGACTGCCCTCAGCCCACAAGCCTACCTGCAACCCCAGTATCCTGCTTAGTGATGATGAACCAGGGTATGACTTATATTTTGGGGGGATACCTAATCATTACATTGAAGATTTTGAAAAGGTGTTTATTCCTCATGGACTAATTTTGGACAGGACCCAAAAGCTTGTTCTAGATGTTATGGAAGAGATATTAGGCCACCACTTGGTAGACCTCTGTGTGTTCAAGGGGGTGCTGTAAATTTTTTGCTGACCTACTGGATTACATCAAAACACAGAACAAAATTAGTGATAGATCCATTCCTATGACTATAGATTTTACCAGACTGAAGAACTACTACAATGAACAGTCAACAGGGACATAAAAATGATTGGTGGAGATTTGCTCTGCACTTAAACTGGAAAGAATGTGTTGATTGTTGAAGATATAAGTAACACTGGTGAAACAATGCAAACCTTGCTTTTCTTGATCAAGCAACATAATCTGAAGATGGTCAAGGTCTCAAGCTTGCTGGTAGAAAGAACCCCTCCAAGTATTGGATATAGACCAGACTTTGTTGGATTTGAGAGTCCAGATAAGTTCGTTGTAGGATATGCCCTTGGCTATAATGAATAGTTCAGAGATTTGAATCATGTTTGTGTTATTAGTGAAACTGGAAAAGCAAAACACAAAGCCTACGTCAAGAGTTCAAGTTGGGTTTGAAAACATCTGGAAGCCCAGTAAATTGTGCCCTGGCCAGTGTGGCTCAGTGGATTGAGTGCCAGCGTATGAGCCAAATGTTGCCAGTTCGATTCCCGGTGAGGGCACATGTCTGGGTTTTGGGCCAGGTCCCCAGTTGGAAGTGTGTGAGAGGCAACAGATCCACATATCTCTTGCACATTGATGTTTCTCTCCTCTCTTTCCCCTTCCCCTCTCTCTAAAAATAAGTAAAATCTTTTTAAAAATCCCCAGTAAAGTTATCAACTGTTCTAATTCTATGGTCAGCTAATTGTATGTATCTTCTAAGAATTTTATCCGTTTTGTATTTTAGAAATGTCAATTGTTGCATTCCTGAAATCTTTATTTGCACTATGAGCCTAAAGACTGTCGGTTCCCTTTGGGTGGATTGTTATTTGACTTGTGAATGAAAAATCTCTTAAATCACACCACTATTGAATGAAAATATTGAAATTGAATCTGTAAGAAACATTTAAAGAGAAGATATATTACTTCTATAATTAGTATTTTAATTTTTACATATTCAGGAAAGAAAAGAAGTGATTGAATATTGCCAATTATACCACTGTGTGTTTATGAGTAAAAAACATTCATTTTAGTATCAGTGACAGCATCTAAGAGATATTGTTATGTCAGATAAACTCTATGTCCTGGAATTACTTTAGTAGTGTTTCCGTATTGTTAACTCTATTTTCCCACTTGTTCAGGTTATTTCTGCTGCACCTTTGTCAACGTTTCCCTTTAAATACAAATCAATAAATTCCAAAAAAAACTATTTTAAAAAAAGATACAGAATATTTACCCTCATGCCCCTCTGCAGTCTGTTCTACCCTCACCTACGCACTTGCAGCTCCAATCACTGATCTGCTTTCTGTCACTATATGTTAGCTTTACAGTTCCAGAACTTCATGTAGATGGAATTGGACCATGTATTCTTTGTGTCTGGCTTTGTTCAGTCAACATAGTGTTTTTGACATTCACCCATGTTGTTG
The DNA here is from genome assembly GCA_004027475.1 of Anoura caudifer. Lineage (NCBI taxonomy): Eukaryota > Metazoa > Chordata > Mammalia > Chiroptera > Phyllostomidae > Anoura > Anoura caudifer. The sequence continues at coordinate 89,733 of PVKU01007036.1, read as the reverse complement.
TGTGCATCAGTGACTCATTACTTTTATTGCTGAGTAGTATTCCATTGTATGAATATACTAGAATTTATCTATTCATGCACTGCTGAATATTTGAGTTGCTTTCAATTCCGTGTTGTTAAGAATAAAGCTGTTGTGAACACTCATGTATGAGTCTTTTTGAGAACATATATTTTCATTTCTCTTGAATAAATGCCTAAGAGGGGAATTGCTTGGTTATGTAATGTACATTTAATTTTACAGGAATCTGCCAAAGAATTGTACTATTCTTCATTCCTTTGAGACTACACATCAAAATTACAACTAAATTATCCACATACTCACCAATACTTGGTATTGTCAATCCATTACCCAGTAATTTCCACAGTCCTGGCAGATATGCAGGGGTAAATCATTGTGGTTTTATTTTGCATTTCCTTGATGACTAATGATAGTGAGCATCCCTGTATGTGATGTTTGGCTATTTCTTCTGGTATCTACCTTTGTGAAATGCCTGTTTATAACACTTGCCCATTTTCATTGGGTAGATCTGCTTTTAATTATTGAGTTGTAAGAAAATTCATTTATATATTCTAGACACAAATCATTTATCAGATATATGTTGTGATTATTTTCCTCCCAGTCAGCGATTGCCTTTTACTAATTTTTCTAATCGTGTATTTGAAAGAACAAAGGGTTTTTAATTTTGATGAGGTCCTATTTATCAGATTTTTCTTTTATGACTAGTGATATTTTCTGTCCTGTCTAGGAAATTTCTACTTATTCCTAAGGTTTTCTTTTGTGTTTTCTTCTACAAAAAAAATATAGTTTTAGCTTTAAGTTGAAGATTATGATCCATTCCAAGTTAATTTTTATATGTAATATAAGCTAAGAGTTGGGGGTTGAATTTTTTTATACCAATATCTAGTTATTCCAGCACCATTTATTGAAAAAAACTTTCCTTATTTTCCCTTTGAACTCCCTTGGCACTTTTATTGAAATAAATTATCTGTGTGTGGATTTATTTCTGGAAACCATTCTGTTCCTTTGACCTAAATGTCTATTCTTATATCGGTACCACACTGTCTTGATTGTTATTGCTTTGTAGAAAATCTTGAAATCAGGTACTGCAAGTCTTCCAGCTTTGTTCTTCTTTCTCAAAAACATTTTGTCTGTTCTAGGTCTTTTACATTTTTCATATACCGTATTTTTCAGACTATAAGATGCACTCCCCCCCACTTTGGGAGGGAAATTGGGTATGTCTTATAGTCTGAATGTAGCTTGCCAGGCTCACTGGGGTGGGGGGTGGAGCAGGGTCACAGGTTATTAAATATTTTACTACATTTTTTGCTTCAAAATTTTTTTTTCCTATTTTCTTCCTCTAAAACCTAGGTGCATCTTATGGTCCTAAAAATATGGTAAATGTATTAATTACTTGTCAATTTCTATTAAAATGCCAGGATTTTTATTGAAATTGCTGTAAATCATTTTTAGAAGAACATCTAAACAATATTGAGTTTTACAATCCATGAATAAGATATATCTCTCCATTTAATTAGGCTTTTTGTTTTCTCTCAGTAATGTTTGAGAACTTTCAGTGTACAAGTCTCATGTATATTTTGTCAAATTTACTATTAAATATTTCTTGATTTTGATGCTCTTGTAAATAGTTCTTTTAATTTTCCAGTTGTTCATTGTTAGTGTATAGAAACGTAGTTGATTTTTGTATGTTGACCTTGTATCCTATAACCTCGCTAAATTTACATATTCTAGTAGAATTTTTTGTGCATTCCTCAGAACTTTTTCCCCAACTTCATTGACACATAGTTGACATATATAATTAGTAAGTTTAAGGCATTAGTATGTTCAGTTAATTATTGTATTATTTTCCATATGGACAACTGTAAACCTACTTTTGCCCCATCCCGTACATGAATATTGCAAAATAATTACTACAATAAAGTTACTTAACATATCCATCATCTACCTCCCATTGTTACACAGTGTGTGTGTGCATCTGTGTACTGAGAACTTTTTCCAGTTTTATTGAGATGTAATTGTGTCCGGTGGTGGGGCAAAGGCTTAATGGCCACCATAATAAGAAGGTATCTTCAGACTAGAGAACAATGCCAGCAACTCCACAGAATATATCAGAATGTACTGAAGGGTAATTTACTTACGGAGATGTAGGGTCGGAGCAGACAGCAACCCAACAGTTCTGTGCAAACTATTCTCTACTAACAGACCCCTGTTACAGTATTTTTTTTAATTTTTACTGAATTTATTGGGGTGACATTGTTAATAAAATTATATAGGTTTCAAGTGCACAATTCTACAACACACCATCTGTACGTGGTATTGTGTGTTCACCACCCCAAGACAGGTCTCCTTCCATCACCACGTATCCTACCTTTACCCTTTTCTGCCTCCCCCCACATCCTTTCCCCTCTAGTAATCACCATACTGTTGTCTGTGTCTATACGTTTTTTTCTTTGCTTAATCCCTTCATTTTTTTCACCCATCCCCCATCACAGTACTTTACTATTTTTACAGTGTAACTCCGTTACCGATTATTGACAAGACAATGGGACAAAAATGCAGGATTCAGTACACACCATGTGCCATGCCTCCTGGTGGTTTTGTGCTAGATGATTGTTTATAATCAATACTATCATTTGATATTTATCGCCATTGCCACGCCATTCCAGCCATTACTAACAAAAATACTTATGGCTGTATTTTATGGAACACAGATAATCATCAACTAGAAGGCTCTGACATGCTTGCCAAGTACAGTGAGGCTGGTCAAAGATCACAGCATCAAAGAAATTCAGGATGCAGAGATGGAGTTAGTTTTGTTCACATCTACATCCATACAAATTGGCATGTGGTACTGCACAGTTTAAGATGTGCATTATGATGACTTGACTTACATATATCATGAAATGATTATCACAGTAAGTTTTAGTTAATGTCCATCAGCTCATATAGATACCAAAAATTTTTTTTCTTTGTAATAACTCTTAGGGCTTACGCTCTTAACAACTTTCAAATATACCATACAGCAATGTTAACTGTAGTCATCATAGTGTACGTCACATCCCCAGTACTTATTTACCTACAACTGAAGTCCGTGACTTTTTTTTTATTTTTTATTCTATTACAGTTGTCCTAACTTTTTTTCCGTTTTGTCTCCCTCCACCCAGCCCAAACCTCTCTTCCACCTTCAACCCCCTCTCCGTTGTCCATACCCATGAGTCATTCATACATGTTCTTTCACCAATCCCTCCTCCTTCCTTCCACCATTCTCTCCCACCCTCCTCCCCTTCTGCAACTATCAGTCTGTTCCATGTCTCTGGTTCTATTTTTCTCCTTAGTTTATTTTGTTTATTGGATTCCAGTTATAAGTGAGATCATATGGTTTTTGACTTTCACCAACTGGCTTATTTCACTTAGCAAAATAGTCTCCAGTTCCATCCATGCTGTTACAAAAGGTAGGAGTTCTTTCTTTCTGCTGTGTAATATTCCATTGTGTAAACATACCAGTTTTTTGATCCATTCATCTACTGATGGGCACTTAGGCTGTTTCCAACACTTGGCTATTGTAAATAGTGCCAATGTGAACATAGGGGTGAACAAGTTCTTTTGAATTGGTGTTTCAGGGTTCTTAGGGTATCACTGGGTCATAGGGCAGTTCCACTTTTTATTTTTCAACTAAATTCCATACTGTTTTCCACAGTGGCTATACCAGTCTGCATTCCCACCAACAGTGCACTATGGTTCCCTTTTCTCCACATCCTCAACAGCACTTGTTGTTTGTTGATTTATTGATGATGGCCATTTTGACAGGTATGAGATGATATCTCATCATGGTTTCAATTTGCACCTCTCTGATGGCTAGTGATGTTGAGCATCTTTTCATGTCTATGTGCCGTCTCTATGTCCTCCTTGAAAAAGTGTCAGTTCAAATCCTTTGCCCATTTTTTAATTGGATTGTTTGTCTTCCTAGTGTTGAGTCATATGAGTTCTTTATATATTTTGGAGTTCTTTAAATATTATATATTTTTGGTTAAATCCTTGTCTGATGTATCATTGGCAAATATGTTCCCCCATACAGTCTGTTCCCTTTTCACTTTGAAGATGGTTTCTTTAGCGGTGCCAAAACTTTTAAATTTGATCTAATCCCATTTGTTTATTATATTTTCCTTTATTTCCCTGCCCCAGGAAATATATCAGGAAAAATATTGGTACATGGAATGTCTGAAATTTTATTGCCTATGTTTTCCACTAGGACTTTTATGGTATCACGACTTATATTTAAGTCATTTATCCATCTTGAGTTTTTTGGCAATTTGTACCTTTCAGCCACCTTCAACCAATCCCCCTACTCCCAACCCCTGCCTGTGATAACCCCAAATCTGATCTCTTTATATATGTTTGGTAATTTTTTTAGAGACCACATATAAGTGAGATCATACAGTAATTTTCTTTCTCTGATTTATTTCACTTAGCATAACACCATCCAAGTCCTCCCATGTTATCACAAATGGCAGGACTTCCATCTTTTTATAGTCACATTGTATCTCTTTTTTTAAAAAAAGATTTTATTTCTTTATTTTAGAGAGAGGGAAGGGGAGGGATAAAGTGAAGGAGAGAATCATAGATGTAAGAAACATTGATTGGTTGCTTCTCATCACACCCAACCAGGAGGGAACCCACAGCCCATCCATTTGCTCTGATCAGGACCAAACCAGCAACCTTTCACTTTACGGGATGACACCCAACCAAATGAGCCACACCAGTCAGGGCAATATGTGTACCACATTTCTTTATCCACTTACCATGGATGGCTACTTAGGTTGTTTCCATGTCTTAGCTATTGTAGATAGTGGTTCTGTGAACACAGGGACATAGATATCTCATAGATATCTCAGTGCATTTTTTTCTGGAAAGAAAATTCCATATTCCCAGAAGTGAAATTGCTGGATCATATGGTAGCTCTACTTCTAGTTTTTTTTAATACCCTCCATATTATTTTCTATAGTAGCTGTACAAGGATGTACAGGGGTGCAAACACTGGGAGATATGGTTTATTGGGGGCCACCAAAGTAACTACCACAGAATAGTTATATTTTTCCCAAGTGTCCTATACATATGTATTTGTCATCATCTCTAATGGTACTGATCTTTTCAAGTAACCAAAAAAGCTCATTTAAAATAGTTTCCAACATGTAATAGGTCGCGCTCCTAATTATTACTAAATCTATAGTCTATTTCTTTGCCTCCTATTTTTACTATTTGTTGGCTACATTCATAACCATTCTAAAATAACAATGATTGAAGTCATTTCAAGCTGTTGTATCTTTCCCAAACTATGCTGCACTTTGTCATTCAAAAATCACTTTATAGTTGAAAGACTTTGTAGGTGTTCAAATATAATCAACTTTCACCTTTCTGAGCTGTATTTTTCCTTCTTTGGAGGAAAGTAACTTCCCTTCATATATCTTTAGGAATGCTATCTATCAACTTCAAGAAAAACAAAACACCCAAGCGACAGAGACATAAGAGTAAAGACTTTTAATTATTTTACACAACAAAGTCCAGAGATGGGTGGTTTCCAGCTTGATGCAGCAGCTCGATGACATCACATCATCAAGTACACAGGGGTTTCCTATCTTTCCATACAACCACCTTCAACACATTAGCTTTTCATCTTTAGACAAGATGCTCCTCACACAATTCCACTAACGAGGGAAAAAGGGAAAGATGGAGCCTCCTCTTAAAGCATTGTCTTTTACCTGAAAGGTAATTTTTTACTAGAAGCTGCCTTCCTTCAATTTCTGTCAGACTCCAGACTACCCTCAAACTTCACTGAATCTGCGACTACAATACTATCTAAGCAATAAGAGTCAAACATCACTGGGCAGAAACCCACGCCAAGCACAGCCAAGACTGTCCTGAGGCTTTAGACGCGTAAGAAAACTCTCCAGTTTGTCACCACTTAAAGGGCTCTTAACTTAAAATCTTCTAAAAACACTCTGCAGGACTGTAAATACGGCCTTTGCGTCATCTTGCCCACTTCAAACATGGCTACCAAGCCTCATTTACCACCTCGATCAGATCGTGGCGACCGCGCAGGCTTCATGCCCATTTCCAAAAGGGCCTCCTCCCGCGAGACTGCGGTTCGGAGTGCGCAGACGCAGACGAAAGTCCTCTTCCCGTCAAAATGGCGGTGGTATACTTGTGCGGGCGCAGGGAGCTTCTCCGCCTGCTACGGCCCCAGCGTCAGGTAAGGCTGCGCCAAGGGCTGAACGTCGAGATGCTTCTGTGTCCCTGTGAGCCCTGCCAGGGGCCCCTAGTTCTGGAGTCGTGAGCAGACGCTTACCTGCTCACCGAAACCTGCTTCCCGTGACCTCGGGTCTCGTGAGGACGCAGAAGGGTTACCTTCTTCGACCCCGCGGGCTCAGCGGCCTGGTATCTGTCTGTTCCTGGAACAGGCTTCAGCCCTGCCAAGGGAACCCTAACCTCCACTTTGGGGCCCCGGGGTGGGCCTGCGGTAGGTGAGATGCAGGACTCAGCATGCCTTCGGGCCAGCCTTCTGCGCGTGGAGAGTTAAAGTGTCCTCACCTGTCGTAGCGGGCTGCCTGCTTCATGCGGAGGAGGGGGCGGGAAGAATAAGCGTAATACACGACTTATACTCTCGATAAAAGAGTTTCATTCTCCTTTTCCGCGCGCAGTTCCACAGCGTTGCAGGGCCCTCGCAGTTGCCCCGGAAACCGCGGACCGCTGGGGTCCTCTTCCCAGCCGGCCGGTGCTGCGGGCGCCCGCGCTATGCCCTCCTCGCGGTCCCTTGGCCCCGTGGCTTCAGTATTTCTGCGATCTCGTTTGCAGAAGCCCAGGTAAGACGCCTTTCGTCCCTGCAGTGTTAGAAGCGGCGCTTCTTGGCTGATTTTTTGTTTTTATTCTGTTTTGACTAGGGGGAAGTGGAATGTGGAGAAGAGTTCTTGTCCACACTCCATACAGTTCCCCAGAATGCTAGCATTTCTGCTTGGAATAGATTTTCAGATCAGTTGGAATGATTGAGGAGAGATTTATATTACATACCATTGTTTCCCAGAGTGGGGCCAAGCCACTGATGGTGATAAGAAATGTGATTACAGGGGTGTGTGTGTGTGTGTGTGTGTGTGTTAGAAAAATTGTAACTTCCACATCATTTATCTGATTTCATAGCTATTGATATTTCTTAGGATGAGCCTAAGTAGATATTTTGTTTTCAAAACAGTGTTTTAAGGAAAATTATGAGTATAACAGTTCGAGTATGTACATGGCAGTGACACTCAAATGACTAAAGTTTGGAAAACAGTATACAAGAAATAACTTTAATGAAGTCTTACTATAAATAAGTGAGTTACTTTCGTCCCTTGGGAGAAAAATAAAATCTCCTTTTTAAGAGCTGAGTTCTGTGGATATGTAGGCTAAGTAGGAGAAGTAGGGGGAAGGAGAAGTAGGCAGTCAAGGGAACAACCCTGGTTATCCTAAGGGGACCCTCAATTTCTGAGTCCCATACTGAATATTACACATCGCTTCCTTTTGCTGCACAGGTTCAGGCCCCTCCAGTCATTCCTGCAACTCCCTCACCCACGGCAATAACTGAAGTGGCTTCTGGAGAGACTGCAGATGTAGTCCAAGCTGCTGCAGAACAGACCTTCAGTGAACTAGGACTGGGGTCATACACCCCAGTGGGATTGATCCAGAACCTGCTGGAATTTATGCATGTGAACATAGGCCTACCTTGGTGGGGGGCCATTGCTGCATGTAAGAGGAATGCCTCCTGGGCAAGGGTGGAGGAAATGGAGAGTTAGGGACAGAACTTTAAAGAATGCAGTTTTGTGAGGATGTCAGGAAATAGTTGCAGAGATTAAGGGGTCAGAGAAAACATGATTCAGATGAGGGATAAACAGTCATTATACATACATGCACTCTACCTGTATTTCCTAAAGGACCTGTAAAATCACTAGAACATCTGCATTTCAAAAAATATAAATATTTGAATGTGAGCATTGGGTTAGAGTAAGGGGACCTTGTTAGCAGTGCTGAATCTGCCCTGGGTCTGATCAAGCACTTCAACCCAAAATTGGGAAGACACTCACATTGCTCCTCTTGTAGGCTAAAACTGTGCTTCAAATTCTGTATCTTCCTGCTCGTTGCTCCAGCAATCATCCTTTATCTCCCTGTGTCTGCAGCTTCTCCCTTTTTACTGCCCTAGTCTGAACATATAAACATGCTCAAGCATATCATGTGCTTCTTGCAGGAAAATGTTTTACCCTTTATCCTTAGTTCATCTTTAACTATTCTGCTGTCTTCTTCCTTTCACAGCAGTGGTGGTGGCACTGTTTTTTTTTTTGGGGGGGGGGTGTTTTGTTTTTTGTTTTTGTTTTTTAATTCTCACCAGAGGATACTTTTTCATTGCTTTTAGAGAGAGAGGAAGGGAGAGAGAGAAGCATCGATTGGTTGCCTCCCGCACGCACCCAGACATGGGGTTGTATGTGCCTGGACCACGGTTCAAACCCACAACCTGCATATGTGCCCTGACCAAATGTGCAGGAATCCAACCTGCAACCTTTCGGTTAAGCTAAGGGATGATGCCCCAGCCAACTAGACCACACCAGCCATGCATGGCTCATACCTGTTATTTAAAGGAGTATTCTGTATCCAGTGGACTTCTTTCTTTCCACTCTTTGACCCTCAGCAATCTAACTTTTACTAATACCACTTTATTCTAACTGCCAGTCACATCATTGCTAAATCCACTTTTCTTTTTGCACTTCATCTTTCTGTGTTAGACACTTTAGATTTTGAGATATATTTCCTGGCTTTTATGACAGTCTTTTCTGGTTTTCTTCCTGTCTTTTTTTTTTTTTTTGTAAGAAACATTGATCAGTTGCCTCTGTTGTGTGCCTAGACCAGGAATCATACCCACATCCTAGGTAGGTGCTATGACTGGGAATCAAACCCGTAACCTTTTGGTTATAGGATGATGCTCCAACCAACTGAGCCATACCAGCCAGAGCTCTTCCTGTCTTTCTGACCACACTTTTCCCATCTCCATTGCCCGATACCCTACCTACCCCAAAATACCAGTGCTGGTATTAATACTGGGTTCCATCCTTTGCTCCCCTCTTTCCACCGCACATCATCCATCATAATGTTGGTAAAGCCTAAACATGTATCTCCCCTCAGCCCCCGTCTCTTTTTAGCCTATACCCACTTGTCTATCGATACCATAAATTAAATAAATGTTTGTTGGAATGATCAGGAAATGTGAAGTGTAATAAAAGAAATAGGAAAGAGCCTGGCTGGTGTGCACAGTGGATTGAGCACCAGCCTGTGAACCAAAGGGTTCAATTCCCAGTCAGGGCACATGCCTGGGTTATGGGCCAGGTCCCCAGTAGGGGGCGTGCAAGAGGCAACCACACATTGATGTTTCTCTCCCTCTCTTCCTTTCCTGCTCTAAAAATAAATAAGATCTTAAGGGGGGTGGGGGGAATAAGAAGGAGCTTAAGCAGTAGGACATCATATTACCTCCTGTTTTAGAGGTTTCTGAGTTAGGAGCTTTCAAACTTTATACCTGGGAATCCCAGGTTCTATAAGGGTACCTCTGAGCGGAGCGAAGGCCAGAACTTAATCCTATGGCCAGATTGTTTTTATCCATTATGTATATTAGGACTGCGCTTAAGAGTTTGGGGGACAAGGAATGTTCCATTGATGATAGAAAAGTTTGCAAACCATTGATCTAGAAAAGTAGCTTCTGTTACCTTTTGTTCAAGGAAACAAATGAGATTCCTGGTTAATTGCTTGGGGAAGTTAATACTAGACTGTTGTGATGGTCAGGCGGAGGACTGAGCCTTGAAGGAACTAACTCATACTCCTGCCCTTTGTTTTGGGCCCCTTGGGTATATGAGTCACTGTGGGAAAAACTAGAATAAGAGAGAACCTAAAAATCTTCAACCTGCTAGCTGGTGAACTGCTTTAATTTTACTCCAATCCTAGTGTGTATTTTCCAGGTACCGTCTTTGCCCGCTGCCTGGTGTTTCCTCTCATTGTCAAGGGCCAACGAGAGGCAGCCAAAATCCACAACCACTTGCCAGAGATCCAGAAGTTTTCCACTCAAGTCAGAGAGGCCAAGTTGGCAGGAGACCATGCTGAGTGTGAGTCAATTACGGAACAAGTGTGGGAGAGGAGCACATTTACACTTTTCCTGACATTCTGCTGAAGGCAAGGAACAGTCTAAGTCTGGAATTGCTACTGTGGGGCAGACACATCCTAAAGATTTGCCCGCTTCTTGGGCTGTTGGGTGACTGACCCTGGTGTGCTCCCAATGACTGGCCAGGGTCAGTAAGAAATGTCATGGGCCAGATGAGGAGGATGGTCACCTGCACCAGTGTAACTGTCTGCCCGCCCACTAACTTCCCTCACTTCACAGTTTACAGGGCCTCCTCAGAGATGGTCTTGTATCAGAAAAAGCATGATATTAAACTCTTCAGACCTCTCATTCTACCTCTGACTCAGGTAAGCAAAAACATTTACATTCTTATTTTATCCTGACCCTTCTGTTTCCCATGCCCTAGACCCCCAAAAAGCAGGTGGTGGTAATGTCATCCATGGTTTTCAATAATGGAGTAACGAAAATGTCCGCTCTGATAAGAGACCCTGACACTGTTTATCCTGTGTAATAGGCGCCGATCTTCATCTCCTTCTTCATTGCCTTGAGAGAAATGGCCAACCTTCCTGTGCCCAGCCTGCAGACGGGTGGCCTCTGGTGGTTCCCGGATCTCACACTCTCCGACCCCACCTACATATTGCCCCTGGTAGTCACTGCTACGATGTGGGGCGTCCTCGAGGTACGCCCAGGTTGGCCAAGTGCCAAGTCTGCGAAGGGAACTGGGATCAGGGCTAAAGTGGCTTCTCCCTAGAGAAGAAGGAGTCGATGAGTAATAAACACGAGCCGTGGTCACTAAAATGGCCGCTGCTCCTCTGCCGTCCGTCTGTTTTCCAGCTAGGCGCCGAGACTGGTGTGCAAAGTGCTGACCTTCAGTGGATGAGAACCGTTATGAGAGTGATGCCCCTGGCCGTCTTGCCCATAACGGTGCACTTTCCCTCGGTGGGTGATGCCTTCCAGGCTGGCTCCACATCCTTGCCGCTCGCCCAGCCACTGCGCAGCAAGCTGACCAGGGAGGCAGCTTCTGAGTACCTTCTCTTCCCTCTCTTCCAGGCAGTGTTCGTGTATTGGTTCTCCTCGAACATGTTTTCCCTGGTCCAGGTGGCTTGCCTCCGGATTCCAGCCGTACGCACTGCACTTAAAATCCCCCAGCGTGTTGTGCATGACTCCAGCAAATTACCTCCACGAGAAAACTTCCTGAAGAGCTTCAGAAGAGGTAAGGGCCCGTCCTCTGCAAATTAGGATCAGAGAAAGTGGTCTGAAAACGGGTATGAGGTCGACTGTCTCACTCTTTGTTACGTAGGCTGGAAGAATGCTGAGATCACCTATCAGCTACAAGAGCGTGAACGGCGCATGCAGAACCACTTGGAGCTAGCAGCCAGGGGTAAATAATCCTTTCGGGCTAAATTCTGCAATTGTTTCTCCATTTCCTTTGTTCATTGAGCTTCTCTTCTTCCTCCAGGTCCTTTACGACAGACCTTCACCCACAACCCTTTGCTACAACATGGGAAAAATCCCCCTCCCAACACCTCTAACAGCAGCTGCGACAAACCAAAGTCAAAGCATCCGTGGCGCGACACACTCGGTTGAATTCTGTTACCTGCTCGTACTGATGTTAACTCTGCCTCTCCAAAGACTTGGTCTTAGAACAAGATTTGACGTTGGGTCCTTGCCCCGGACTAGAAATTTTGGGGCATGGAGATAATTTGTTTTAAAAGTGGATTCTAGTATAAAATCTTACATCCAAGTTAAAGAGTACTGGGGAGCCAAGTGATCTTCCCATCCACAGAATTAGTCATCCTCTGTACTGTATGTTGCTTCCTGGTACTTATTAAATGGAGAGCTGGATTGTGTACTCCAGCAGGATGAAGAACAGATCGGTGCTGATTGCTCTTGATGGCCCATGCTCCTTGGAAGTGTCTCAGTGTGGTGGCCTGGTGTCAAGAGCTTAGAGCCCTACCCTGTAGATGTGTGTTCAGCCACATTTACTTTCCAGTCATAGAGGGATGCCTGCTGAGTTGAGATTATATCTAAGTAGAGTAACCATGTTTATTTACTCAAACGTTACTTCTAAAATGTCCTTCAAAGATGTGCTCAAATTCAGAGTGGTGGTTTCTATCTAACAACCTCAACATTTCGCTGCAGCAGCTTAGGTGTAGAGATTGGTTGCATCAGCCTTCAGTAACTAGCTTGAGAGGAAAGAAATACTTGGATACTTTCAAGCATTAGATTGTTTTTAGTCTTCTGCCAGGTTAACAGGAGCTGCCCCAGACTATATAAAATGAAATCACACAAACCTTAGGAACATAAAACCCTTTTATTGTCCAGCACCTATACAGTTTCATGTCTCTCTAAAGGAGACAGGAAGTTTGGAGCATTATTGGTTCTTTTAAAGGAAATGAGTGGGTGGGCACACCCAGGGGTGAATGAATATTTTAACACATGGGAATGTGCTACTGGAACAAAAAAGCCCACACCTGACATGCTCCCACTACGGTCTGCTTTATCATCCCTTTTTAAAAATCTGGAACAATATGTAGCAAAACAAATAAATTACAGTCCATCCCTCAGAAACCAAGTTCAAATGTTGAAGCTGCCTAGACCAGGCTTCTGGACAGGTGCCTCCAAAGAAGTAAGCCTTCCCTTTCAACTTCTTGGCTCCGGCCAGTAAAAGACAAGAGGCCCCTGCTTTTCATTATCCAGGATTCTGGGTGTTATTTAGTTAGATTTGGGATCTTGCTGCTTGGGCGTCTGTCCTTCCTCTTCCAAATCCATCTCTGCAGCAACTGACATACATAGGACCTGGAGGTGCCATGTGGCAGATGCTACAAAGAGAAGTTTGAATCAGAACTTGGAAGAGGCCAACTGGCCTGAGTTAAAATGGCATTGAAGGAGGTTGGGCCAGAGGAGACAATTCAGTTAAACCTTAAGGTTAACAACAGGAAGGCGCTATGGCAAAGGTGACTTGGGACAGGACTTGCAGAAAAGGCAAAAAGAAGGGAGTGGGGGATGGCATCAGCCAAGTCAACCTGAGGATCCAGATCTTACCCGCAATCCTTCGGAGGCAATGAGGTCGTTTTCGTTCCGGCACTCTGATGATGAAGAAGTAAAAGGGCAGGCCTGAGAGGGCAATGCCAATGCCAATGAGGGAGTTGATGGTATCACTGTAAAGTGGAACAGCCACCAGGAAGATGGTGCAGCAACAGAAGACAATGGGGAAGAAAAGGCTGAGCTAAGGGCACAGAAGAAACAACTACAAGTTAAGACAGGTCAGGACCAACAGCCAAAATAACCCCACCTCCCATGAAGATCAGGGCACTGAGCTGCCTTCCCGTCCTTCATTTCAGCACACCGCCACCAAAGGTCCGAAGAAACCATCTCGTGAGCATCCCCAGAACAGATGGAGCAGGTAGGTGGAGGTGAGTTACCTTGAGGGAGCGAGGTCGATCCGGCTCCTTCCAGCGCAGGTAAAGCTGGCCCACGATCGAGAGCCCCACAAAGAACCAGTAGCTGAAGCTGTAGTAGTTAATGAGCTGGAAGATGTCCTCCACGCACAGGTAGACCAACGCCATGACGCCCTGCAAGCACAAGTCGGCTCCTCAGGCCCTTTGCTGCCCAAGGGTTTTCACTGCCCTTTACCAGATCCCTCCTCTGAAGTCCGTTGTTCCACCCTCTTTAGCACCTGAGTTTTAGTGCCTCATTCCTTTTCTCTTGGATTGGTCAGAAAGTCTTTACTTTTTTCCATAAAATAAAACACATTTTTCATTTTCACCAATCACTTTATTAATTTGGATATTTTGAGTGTGTCGGCTGTCTCCCGCTATTGGCTTCTGGTGGGTAAGGCCAGGGGTGCTGCTAAAGATCTTCCAATACATAAAACAGCCCCATAGCAAAGAATTATTTGGCTAAAATGTCACTACCACCAAGAAACTTTGCAAACCACTTTTGACACATTCAGTTGGTCACAGCAACTTCTCCATACACTGCACAGATCTTTTTCTTGCGTGTTTCAGTTGCATTTTTACCATTCTTGAAATACTAAAGCATAATGTGCCAAAAAATATTGCACATCATCTTCCATCTTCAATATTAAAATGGCTACACAGCCCTGGCTGGTGTGACTCAATGGATTGAGCCCTGGCCTGTGAACCAAAGGGTCACTGGTTTGATTCCCAGTCAGGGCACATGCCTGGGTTGCAGGCCAGGTCCCCAGTGGGGGGGGGGGGTGAGAGGCAACCACACATTGATGTTTCCCTCCCCTTCTTTCCTCCCTTTCCCTCTGTCTAAAAATAAAATCTTTAGGGGAAAAAAATGGCTACACAAAAATTCACCAATTTTGGTATCTTTTTAAATGCCCACTGATATGACAGCTGTCAGAGTACAATCAACAAAATTGTTTCAAATTAAGTTAAGTATAACTAAGCACTACTAGAGCCATCATACAGAAAAAACTAAACAAACTGGCCAACCTGATACTAAGTCAATAGCCTCGGGGATTTTTTTTTTCCAGTGCGTTGTCAAAGCCTTTGCCAAGTTAACCCCCTATAAAGCAGAGCTCAAGACAATTCCTCAAAAATCTTTTGCCTAAGAGCCTCCCCGTAATAGCTCCAACCTACATTTAACTCCACACTGCTTTACCTCAGCAGTTTCTGATGCTGTTTCCCTTAACCTAAAGCCTGTCTCTCCTGTTCGCAACCCTAACCTTGAAAACCTACTTTGAGCACTAATCAAAGAAGTCTTTTCTCATTCACCCTCTACCCCCTGGAAGGAAGTGATAGTTTCTTTTTGTTGTTGTTGTTTTTTTACTATATTTTACTGATTATGCTATTACAGTTGTCCCATTTCTCCCCCATCACTCCCCTCCACCCTGCACACCCCCTCCCACCCACATTCCCCCCTTTAGTTCATGTCCGTGTGTCATAAGTTCTTTAGCTTCTATTTTTCCCACATTATTCTTGCCCTCCCCCGTCTATTTTCTACCCTCCATCTATGATACTTATTCTCTGTACCTTTTCCCCCTCTCTCCTCCTCCCACTCCCCTGTTGCTAACCCTCCATGTGATCTCCATTTCTGTGTTTCTGCTCCTGTTCTTGCTTGCATAGTTTGCTTTTGTTTTAGGTGCGGTTGTTAATATCTGTGAGTTTGCTGTCTTTTTACTGTCCTATTTTTTATCTTCTTTTTCTTAGATAAGTCCCTTTAACATTTCATGGAAGGAGGTGATAGTTTCTTTGCTTAAACACTACATCACTCAGTATCCTGGCAGTCGTTACAATGTATCCGATGTGTTTTATGCCTTATTCTGAACCAAAGGAGGTCTCCATTCCTTAGAGAAGGTAAATTCTCTCCTAAGAACTGCTGCAGCAGTTAGCACAGTGCCTTGCCCACACTGGATGTTCATCAGTGGTTTTTCCATTAGAATGTGTCTGAGAGCTTTCAGGAAGCCAGGACAGTTGCATCTGCTGTCACTTGTTCCCCCCACCATCTGGCTTCCAGCCTCATCCTGGGCATCACTTACGTTGAAGAGCAGAGCAGGCACTGGGGTGAACCGCTCAACATGAACCATGCTGATAGCATCAGGGAGATGGCCTTCTCTTGAGCCCACAAAGAAAAGCCTGTTTTGAGTAAGACAGGAGAAGCTGAGGAACTTGTGGGACTATGGGTACAGCCTAGTTTACATGACACACAGCCCTCCCTCTCTGCCATCCCCCCCCAAAAGAGTTTGGATAATATGGGATGGAGTACAGTATTGAGATTAGTAAGAACCAGATGCTGCTTATGGAAACAAGAGCACAGAGGTTGTAAATGACATTGGGGAGCACAGTGACTAAAGTCTGGCCTTACCTTCCCCTGCCATAGCTTTCAAAATACCCGCCAGTAAAAGATACCACTCGTACCTAGAAGCAGCCACAATGGAGGCATTGAGGCCACCAAAGCAGGATAATGCAACTGCCAATGGAATTGTCCAGTTGAATATTCCAAAAATCTGATCAGCAAAAGTCTAAGGAAAAGAGTCATTAGGGATGAAAGGCATAGACAGGCATGCTCCCAGATTCCCACTACTTGGAACCCAGCCCTTCCACAACAGTGGTGACAGGACCTCCTTGCAAGTCCTGTATCCCAGTATCCTTGCCAGGGCTCTCCCTTTTCTGGGACTTGAAAGAGCAGCGCTATACCTAGAAGCCCACATACACCCCCAGCCTTCACTAGTGCAGATCACTTACCACAGCAACAGCATCACTGGCCAGGATGTCCCTCATGTCTAGCACGGTGTAATAGGCCACGTTGGTCAAGATGTAGATGATGGTGACAATGGGCATGGAAATGGCAATGGAGAGGGGCAGGTTCCTACAGCCAAATAGAATAACAGATACATTAGTCCCACCGTTGCATCCTCATCTTTCCTTTAATCCTTAGACCCTGTCACACTTGTATCATTTCCCCAGTGCCTTTGCTTTTGTTGCCTAGTATAGTGACTTAAGCTTTGAACTCTTAAGAACTAAAGGGCATCAAAGTAGAGGAATGTCACATTTGGAGAAAGGGCTACTATGCAGAAAAAAAAAAAAAACTATGTCACATCATAATAGCAAAGGAAGATGGGGCGTTGGTTCATTGGTTGGGGTTTTTTACATCCAAGGATTCTTTCTCTGAAATTGTGAATGTTGAAAAAAAAAGTAATATAAATTTGTCTTAAGGCTGAGAAATACTGTATAAGAAGAAATTATGGAGGCAAATTGTAAAGTCTCATGTCACCATAGGATAAGGTAGTCCCTTAATAGGAAGAACAATGTGTACCTGAACAAGCAACCTGACAAATATGCCCACCCCACCCCCTACTTGGTTTGAGAAGTTTGAGTACCATCCTGACCCGTGACCAAGAGAAAGATGCAAAGACCTCTCAAGGTCTCTCTAGCCAGGCGTCCAACCTGGGGCCTGCAGGCCGCATGCAACCCAGGATGGCTGTGAATGTGGCCCAACACAAAGTTGTAAATTTACTTAAAACATGAGGTGTTTTGTGATTATGTGTCACAATGTATTTAACGTGTGGCCCAAAACAACTCTTCTTCCAATGAGGCCCAGAGAGACACAGTAAGGCTGGACACCCCTGCCCCAAATGAAGCCACCATCTTTGTAACACTTCACAGTGAGACTGGGGGGAGAAGGTGGAAGGAACACTCGCAAGTCATTCCGCTTCTGTCCAATAGGTGGAAGCACCACCCAGGCCCCATCTTGCTTCTATTATCTACCCCCCCTACCCCCCACCGCCCGCTCCCAGCCCCCCCAGGGTTGCAACACTGGAAAGTATTTGTTTCTCAAAGCCAAAAAAAATAATTATTCTTTTGGCTAAAAATTTATAGAAATCCCACTCCCTGGTAAATCTTAATTCCCAGAATCACTGAAATTTCAGTGCCAGGAAAGGCTTTGGAGATCATACAATTCAACCCCCCGTATTAGAGATAAGAAAGCAGACAGATGGGCTTCCTCAAGGTCATCCAACAAAACAGTGGAAAGAGAGGCTCCAGACCCTTTGAATCCCTGTCCAGTGCTCTTCACGCTGCAGGACTAGAAGGTAATTTAGAGTAACAATGGTGAGGTGATACCTTTGAATGAAAAAAAAGCAAACTATGCCATGAATTTGAGAAACAAAGGGAAGGTTTCTGGCAATCTATGAACTTAAGTTCTCTCTGTGGGGATAAGGGTGGGTGAAAGACCTGTCAAGGAAAATCTTTGTATTAGAAGCATACACGGCCACATGGTACAACCTGCGTTAATGCAGGGATGAATAAGCAAATGTAAAAAGGCCCTTTTTCATTTTGGAGAAGGCCTTTAAAATTTTTTTTTTGTTTTTTTAAGATTTTATTTATTACCAGAGAGAGGAGAAGGGAGGGAGAAAGAGAGGGAAAGATCAATGTGTGGTGGCCTGTCCCATGCCCCCTACCAAGGACCTGGCCTGCAACCCAGGCAAGTGCCCTGACCAGGAATCAAACAGGCGACCTTTCAGTTTGCAGCCAGCTCTCAATCCACTGAGCCACACCAGCCAGGGCTAATTTTCTTTAAACATACACAAGAAAGTTCACATCTCAGCTGTTACTGTGGTCACGGACAAGTTATGTTTCCGGCCCTCAGGCCTCCCATCTGTAAAATGGAGCTGATGAAAACCTCGCTCGGTGGTTGTGGTATGCTGTGTGGCACGCAATGGAAGCACAGTAAATGATGGCTGTTGTTATTGCCATGGGAAGTTGGTGAAGCACCTACCTCTCAGGATTCTTGATCTCTTCAGTGACGTAGTTGAGGGTGTCCCAGCCGGAGTAGGAGAACAGAGCTGAGTACAGTGCCAGGGCAATGTCACCCATTGCATATGATGAACCCTCAAAGGAATTCTCAAAGTGATTTGAGGCTCCTGGAACCCAGAGAACATGGGAAGGCAGGACTGGTGACCTACTGCCCAACTTCAAGGTGATCCAGAAAAGGAGTGGAAGAACATGGCTAGTAGCAGGTGAGTGGCTTAGAACACCTTTGGCAGCAAGGGGTCAGTGAAGGAGCAGGGAACAGAAAAGACACATCTACGGTGATGGGCCGCCTGCAGGGTACAGCATGGGGATGTTGACAGGGAGGCCCCAGTGTGGCTTCCCAGGAGTAGAAGGGCTAGAGAACAGGAGTGACGCGGTTCTGTTCTGCTCCCTTTCTAACACCAGACTGAGCTGACACCGGTGGAGGAAGGGCAGGACTCAATCAACAGAGTAGCTGTAGAGTAGGTGCTCAGCTAGGGAAACTGGAGAGGACTGGGTACAAGGAGTTCATCTCTACCGTAGCCACAGCGCTGGGCTTCACAGCCAGCAAAAGCCGTCCCCCAGTGAGTGGCCGGCAGCCTTTTCACCGTGGTCATCCCCCGGGAAGCAGCATGCGTAGAAGGTGAAGGACAGGCTTTAGGGTCAGTAACTGGGTACAGATTTCGGCTCCACTACTTAACAGCGAGGGTCTTACACAAGATACGTATTTCTGCAGATTCGTTCTCTCATCTATCAAATGGGAATAATAGGACCTACCAAATTAGAGGATGCACAAATGGCACTCGGAGGAAGGTGACTCGTGGAAAATGCTTAACAAATAACATGATGATGTTACTGTTTCTCACCCTGGCCAAGTCTCACAATGCCTGCAATGATGACGGCGATCAGAGCCAATACTTTGGCATAGGTGAACATGTCTTGTACCATGGTTCCCCACTTGACATAGGCACAGTTAATGAAGGTTAAGAGACCTGAAAGAAAAATAATACCGATTGATAACCGGCTGTACTATCCAGAAGGCCTTAGGCTTCCAAGCAGTTCTTCCAGTACCAGTCACCAAATAGACCTGCGGCCAAAGACAAGTGTGGGGCTCAGACCTGCGCTGCACTGGACACCTCTGCCCAGGACGTCCTCACCAGCAGCGTGTAAAGGAACTTGCTGAGCACTTGGGTACATAGCAACACACACACACTCTCTCTCTCTCTCTCAGTGGGATGACAAACAGGTGACACAAAGTGACTGGATTTGCTTACATACAAAAATGCTCACAGCAGGGGGAGGCAACTCAGCTCCCGGGAATGAGGATGTATCAAGGCTGTTGTCTCTGAAAAGTCAGTTTCTCCTCCCTTCCCACCCTCCTGCCCCCGATCTGGGCTCCAGGACCCAGTAGCCTGGTGCTGTGTTATTTCTATTAACCTTGATGAGCGCTGTTACGACTTATCCAATGTCTGGGCTAGCAGGTCAGGACATGTGGCCAAGGATTAGGATGGAGGCCAGACTTCCTGCTACCGCCTGCCAGCTCAGCTGCTTGTTTTTGGGTTTGGAAAGATCCTTGGAACGAAGATTCCTACAAAATGGGGACAGGGCATTTTTCCTGACCAGACAATGAAAAACCAAGAGCCACAGACATTCCTCAAGTCCTTCCCCCAACATAGAGGCAACCCTTTCAGAGCCAGAGTTCTTAACCTAGGGCTTCCACAAGGCCTGATGTTCTTTATAAAGTGTTTCATAGATATATCCAAAGTATATGCATTTTTCTAAGGAAAGAGTCCATCCCTGCCTGGCATGGCTCAGTGAGTTGGGCTGCAAGCCAACGGTCACCAGTTCAACTCCCCGTAAAGGCACATGCCTGGATTGCAGGCCAGGTCCCCGGTTTGGGGCATGCAAGAGGCAACTGATCAGTGTTTCTCCCGCACATTGGTATTTCTCTCCCTTTCTCTCCGTCTCTCTAAAAAATAAATAAAACCTTTTTTTTTTAATGTCCACAACTTTTGTCACAACCTCAGAGAAATCTACTACCTCCCACAAAAAGTTACAATCCACTTCAGAAGAAGAAATTCAAGATGAGAAGCCCACACATGCTGTGAGGTTGACCAATAAGAGCCCCAGGATGTGGCAGGGAATAAAGTCAAAAGAAACAATTCCGAAATTCAGCAGAAAGTTCCTCAGTCCCCCACCAACCTCCTAAAGAAGCAGGAAGCACACACACCACAGCTTCCCCACCGTGGCGGAGTGAACGGATTCACGGCTCCCGCCGTCCCAGCTCAGCACCTGGAGCACAGGAAGGATGGCTTAACAGTCCTTCTCCCAAGGGCTCCCAGGGCACGGTCAGAGTCAGCCTGCCTTATCAGCGGAGAAAGTGAGGCCAGTGCTGGCTTTGCTTGCTCCGGGTCACCAACACAGTCAGGAAGCACTCGCTGTCTCAGTTCCGGCAGTGGTACGTCCTTCGCTGCCTCTAGTTCTCCCGTTTGGTGGTGTCCTGGCCGCATGATACTCTCCTGAGGCTACTTCATCCTGAGAAGCAGGAAAGACCAGCCTCTCAGGATGGCAGTACTTTCTTCTGTCTGTCTGTCTGTCTGTCTTTTCATACCCTTCCGTTTCTACTCACTGCCCAAATTCTTTTCTGCTCTTCCCAGAAAAGGGACATTCCTGTCTCATACAAGCACTTGCTTTTCTGCCTAATCAACAAGACAGTAAGATAATCAAATCTTATTCACAGAGCTAGGCAAAAATGCACCCATAACTCCAGGCCATCCCAGTGCTTAGTTAATAATTAAAGACACAAGCTTACACTCTCCACAAACACCCTACAAAATGGCTAAAGTGCCTGTGTCTCATCCTCCGAAAATCTTTCAGATCCGTCCACCCTCCTCAGCCAGTCCCCCACCCTTTACTCCCCGTGGCCTTCGGCCTCCAGCCATCCAGCAGCCCTCGTGCCCCTTCTCTTCCTCCTGTAACCCTTGCCTCTAACCCCTGGAGCTCTGCTTCTGTCCTACAAGTAGAACCCCAAACAGCAGGGACAACTGAGGCTGCCACAGCCACAAAGGAGTGGGATCCCCCAATTAAAATGCCTGGTTCCCCCTCGGAGTAACTGTGGGTCACGACACCAAGCTGCGAGAGGCTAAGGGACTCGTTCCGGTTCGGAGTCGGTCTGGAGCCCTGGCAAGTGCCAGGCAAGTGGGCAGGCAAAAGCCAGCTCATCATCCTTTATTACAACAAATCCTGAAATGGAAACACATGGGTTGTTTCCATTTTAATTCCTACTGCTTTTCTACTCCCATATCCATCCACTTGTATTCCTCCTTTTACCCACCAGCCCCACCCCCACCCCACATCCAGCCTTATCTCTCAGTCCCCCATCGTGCTGTGATCTGCTCCCTGTATTGAGCACTGGGGTGGGAGTGGGGGGGTTGGTTTGAATGAAGAAGAAACAAAACAGCAGAGGAACTGCCTGAAGAGAACTGGCCCTCACCCTCTCCCACACCCCGCTTCCTTGAGGGCCTCTTGGCCATGAAACAGGAAATGGGAATGGGAAGTGACAGTGCTGACTGGGCTCTTCGTCCCCACCCTCAGCGGATACAGTTGACCAGAGCCCAGCCAAGTACGGCTGCTCTTGAGGTGGAGCCCAACCACCTGCTTCAGAGGCAGGGAAAGGAGGGGAACATGGAGGAAGAATACAAAGGCAGTTGCAAGTTAACTTCAAGGACAGAGATACCCTACCCTCCTACCTCCAGGTGCAATTCGGTCCCACCCAACACTGGCCCAAGTCCACAGGAAATAGCCTGAAATCACTCTGGACCCTTGGCCAAGGGGCAGTTTCATTCCTGCTTTAACACCTGCTTTGGAGAAAGGAGAAGCTACAAAGAAGTCACTCCCATAAGCATCTAAAGAGATGCTCCTGAATGAGTCATCCAACCCAGCCTCCCTAGGCTCCTCGAGTAGGAGGCTGGTTCTAGCACTAAGGCCCACCATCAACTCTGGAACTAAAAGCCAGGAGAGCACCGCCTAGGTTGATCCAGAACAGAACGAAGCTTGCAGATCCACTCAGGATCAGATGCTCAGATTTATTACAGTTTAGAGGCCCAAACTAAGAAGTCCTTGAAAAAGAATGGTAAACCTACAATTCTCCCAGCACCATTAGTTTTAAATACATACAATGTAACACACAAAACTTAGGATGCTACTGAATCCATTTTCTGTTTCAAATGCCCAGGGACTATAAAACCTCAATACTTTAGCAGACAAGTCATTCCATTTTTAAAGAAATCAATAGCTCTTCTTTCCAGTGAGCCAAAAACATCTTCCTCGCAACTTCTACCCAGTAATTCCAGGCCTCTCCTCTGGAGCTACACAGAATCAAGAAAGCCACTTCCATATAAGGCCCTTCTCATAATTAGACATGGACATCCTGTCCCTTGAGTCTTCCCTCTTTCAGGCTAAAAGCCCAGTTTCTTCAGCCTCTTGTGTGACAAGTGCGGCCTCCAGACGCCTCACCCGCGCAGTCCTCTCCTCTGCACTCACAGCACTTCGCGCTGCCGGCGTCCCCTGGACACCACAGACACCTTACAGAGGTGGCGGTGCAGTTTGAACTGACTGCCAGCAACAGCTCCTTTTTGCCCCGCCGCAGACTGATGGGCTTTTCCCTCTCCCCCTCTTTGGGACTAGAAAAATAATTTTTTTAAAAACCCCAAACATGGCACTTTATATTCCTTTGTGAATTTTTAGGAGTCATTCCCATCTGCTAGAAATGGATTTTTTCCACCTTAATCTTATCAGTTCTAATGCCT
This sequence comes from Anoura caudifer, assembly GCA_004027475.1. Taxonomy (NCBI): domain Eukaryota; kingdom Metazoa; phylum Chordata; class Mammalia; order Chiroptera; family Phyllostomidae; genus Anoura; species Anoura caudifer. The sequence goes on along the minus strand of PVKU01007036.1, from coordinate 66,463 downwards.
TCAAATTCAAATACAAAATTGAAGGTGTTTGGACTAACTTCAGTGGAAGTCACCGATAAAAATGTTGCCCAGGACAGGCAGAGCCCTCTAATCTATCACTGAAGGCCTTCCTCTATGCTGGAATTATTCTAGAAGGTGAATCAAGAATCCACCAAACTATTCTTCTATCTAGTCCACCTTTTTCCACCTGCTCAGCAAGAATACCATGAGATCCCTGGCCAGGCTGCCTAGTTGCTCAGAGCGTTGTCCCTCCCGATGCACCAAGGTTGCAGATTCGACCTCTGGTGAGGCACATACAAGAGGCAACCAATGAATGCATTAAAAAATGGAGCAGTAAATTGATGTTTCTTTCCCTCAAAAAATAAATTTAAAAATTTAAATGAAAAAGAAAAGAATACCATGAAAGTTTGCCAAGAACCTCTCTGAAATCTGCACACATCTCCGTTCTAACAATCCAATGATGCTATCAAATAATTCAAATAAAATTAGTACCTATCTATACTAGAATGTTCATGACCACTGTAATAGTCAAAAATTAGAAACAAACCAAATGCCCATCAACAGCAGAGTAGCTAAATCAGTACAAAGGAACACTAAACAACAGTGAGAGTGAGCCACCTACAACTACAGACAAAAATACCGAGGAACTTCACAAACATTTTTAGTGAACAAGCCAGACACAGAAGAGTACATACCCTTTATAGCCATTTGCATAAAACAGGTGAAGCTAATCTATGCTACTGGAAGTCAGAACAGTGATTTCCCGCCGTGTGCCTCTGCTGGGGGAGGGGCGGTGCAGAAGGGAGTGACCGGGAGTCACACGAGAAGGGTTTGAGGGCTGCTGTTCTTGATGCAGATGCTGGTCACACATGTGTATTCAATTTGTGAAAATTCATCAGGCTGTACACTTGTCACATGTACTGTTCCTTGATGTATATTACATTCAAATAAAAATTAGTGGAGCAAACAGTAAAGTTAGCTGAGCATGGCTTCTTTTTAGAGAATCCATACAGATTCCTAGAGATTCTCCTTTCTTCTTATACTTTGCTAACCAGGTAAGCCTAGAATTTGGGCAGAAATCAACTTCAAATTATCAGCGCAGATGCTCAGGATCCACCTCTCTTTCTTTTTGGGGGGAAGAAAGTTATCACAGGCTACCAGTTGCGGTGGGCAGAACAAGGGCCTGGGAGGCCGAAGAGCCAGTGTCAGAGTGACGTGATGTAAGATGTAAGACCGACCAGCTACAGCTGCCTCTGAAGACAGAAGGGGGCCAGCAGCTAAGGAACGTGGGCAGCCTCTAAAAGCCACAAAAGGCAAGAAAATGGCTTCTCCCCTCGGCACAGCTGACACATTGATTTTGGTCCAGTGAGACCCATTTCAGACTTCTCACCTGTGCAGCAGTTAAAATGTAAATTTGTGTTGTTTCAAGCCAATAATGGGTGGTACTTTTTACAGCAGCAATAGGAAACTAATACGTCACTCAACAGCTTCCTTTTACACCCTTCCTGTTCTCCAAGATCCTGGAGATGGTTGGTGGTGGTTCCGTCATCTCAGATAATTATAAATTCTTTCCATTTGTCTGCAAATGGATAGCTAAAAACATTTAAAGAAATGGCATGTATGACTATTTCCTTAACTCTCTTGGTCTTGCCTTTTTGTTGGCCTAGATCTGTTGGCCTATTGGTTTTCTTTTAAACTGTAACTGATTTGAGAGAAAGAGACAGAGAGGAGAGACACATCAATTTGCTGTTCCACTTACTTATGCATTCATTGGTTGACCTTGTGTGTGCCTGAGAGGGACAAACCCAAAACCTTGGTCTATCGGGGCGACACTGTAACCAACTGAGCTGCCCAGCCAGGACAGCCTGCTGGGGGTTTTTTTATTAAACCCTTTCTAGCTTAGCAATCCTCTGCTAGGAAAAATTAGAAGGAAAGTAGAACTGGCCTCCTTCTTTCTCACCACCATCTACTTTCACAGAACTAACTTCCACGCCCTTGCTGTTCTCACTCTGAACATTCCTTGAGCAGAGGTGTCCAACCTTTTGGCGTCTCTGGGCCACACTGGAAGAATAAGAGTTGTCTTGGGCCACACATTAAATACACAAACACTAACAAAAACTGATCAGCAAAAAAAAAAAAAGGTTTTAAATAAATTTACGATTTTGTGTTGAGCTGCATTCATAGCCATCCTGGGCCAGATGTGGCCCACAGGCCGCGGGTTGGACACCCCTGCTAGAGCCTTTGATTGCCCTCAGTCTGTCCTTCAGATCTGAGTTTATTCTGGATGTCAAGCTTCAGGACACTCTTCTTGCAGTTCCGGGTCACCCCTGCATTTCATCTTGGTCATGTCACCTTTCACCAGCTCTTGTGTATCTTGTCTTTAAAAATCTAAGTTCATTAAAAAGCAATGTGTTCAGTCACTTTGGTTTCTTCAGATGACTCTCCTTTTCTGCCTAAGTAAGATCATTTTCAACTATTTTATCAGAATTTCATTTTAGCCCTGGCTGGTTTGCTCAGTGGATGGAGTGCCAGCCTCCAAACTGAACAGTTGCTGGTTTGATTCCTGGTCAGGGCACATGCCTGGGCTGCGGACCAGGTTCCCCAGCTGGGGACCAGCGAGAGGCAACAGATCGATGTATCTTCTCACACGTTGATGTTTCTCTCCCTGTCTTTTCCCCTCCCTTCCCCTTTCTCTAAAAACAAGTAAATAATAAAAAATAATAATAATTTCATTTTAAAGAAGCTCTTGGTCTTTTATTTCTTAATCTCAGGCTAATTCTTTGCCCTGAACTTTTCTGCAACCTCTTTGCCTAAAATTTAGAGTGTATTTCAGTGGAACGTAGCATTTCTTTTTCTAGGAGCAAGCATGGCCACGTCCCCACAAGAATTCCACATTTCCCTGGTTATGTTAAATAACCTCTGCTGAGGGTGAGGGTGGGGTAGTTGCAGGGTAAGTAAAACAATGCTGATTGTCATTCATGAACCCTGGAAGTTCATCGTATTATTCACTCTCAGATATATTTGAAATTTCCCATAATAAACTATTTTTTTAAAAATGTATACAGGTACTGCTTTTAATGGAATGCAGCTGACTTCAGTAAAAGATGCTCAGGGACTTGAAGCTTCCATCACCACCACATTTTTCCCTTTGTACAAACTTTGTCATCTTTATTAGGAAGGTAGAGTATTCCCCCTCGGATCCGACAGTGTGCCATCCGTGCCCCCAGTGACATCGTCCCTGCCTCTTTTTGCTTTTATCCTCTTGTTCTCTTCTTCACCATGCTTCTCGCCTTAGGTTGAGAATTTATTTCTGTGCACTACTACTAGGAGAGACCTTCAGGAAAATTCCCTAGGTGGATCCTGAGAACCTCTGAAAACACCATGCAATAGTTCTTCTTCCCATGGTGAGCAGATAGGACTAACGGAGGCTGTGTGCCAGTGTTCTTTCTAAGAGATGGGCACATACCTGTAACTTGCATTTAGCTCTGAGAAGAAACTGACCTGCAGGCAGAGCTGGAAGTGGAGCTGGGTGGTACCGTCCGTTACACTCACTGGGAAGTAAAATCCTTCGACAGGTCTGTATCTCAGCGTCCCGAAATTTCCTTCTCACCACAGTCAAAGAGTCAAAACATGACCTTGCCCAGGAAGGAATGAGCAGACATTCCTTATTACAGCAGGTCCTCATACAAACCCATCTCCTTCTGATATACTACATTAATCTCAGCTCTTTTGGCAAATCCATCATTTTTTAACAAAATATACCTTTATGTCATATTCTAATCAAATATGAAACTGCTTGCTCCTTGCGGTAAAAGTAAAAAATCAAATAAATACGTTTAGTCTTCAGTGTTTATAGATAGGAGTCCAAAAACATCGTTCCCTGTCTTCTATCCTTATTTTCTCCAAGTGTATTACTGAGGAACCCTTCCATCTTTATTCTTCCTATAAAATACCACAAAGACTCCAAAATACCCAGATTTATACTATTATCAGGGCCTTTCCTCCTTCCCTTTAAAATTTCAATTTAAAGCCTTATTAAACTCATCGCTTCCAGCCCTAGGAAGTCTGCTCCATCCCTTGCCAGAGTCTATCTTTCTGGTACCCTGGCATTTCCAGACAAGCCCTCTGTCTGTGTTCTTTTTTTCCTTCGCGTACACAGCTTTCAAACGGCAGTGAGATGGAAATTCCACCTGCCACTCACTCCACTGTCTTGAATTTTGAAGTCACCAGTAATACATCTCAGGTGTCTTCTGACCAGTGACGCCACTCACCCCGCGGCAGGTGGCAGAAGGATAGCGATCTGCGGGGCTTAACTGGTGCGAACAAGCTGTTCGTCGTATGTTGCTCAAGAAAAAACACGTCTCTGCATTAGGCTGGTCTTCGTATATATACTGGGAGTCACATGGCTCGGGGGCAGCCAAGCTCCGTAACCGGGCTGCCCAGGCCTGCTCACAGCCATCTCTGTCCCAAATACTCTACCACTGCAGCTTCCGCAGAAGGATAGATGCGCCTTCTGAACAAGCCTCGGATCTGTTCAAGCCACACAGTTCAAGTTTCTCCTCCTCTTCTCGACTGCCTGCTTTGTTTGGGATGCCTAACTCCATACACTTTAAAATACACTTTCTCCTCCTGGCTTCCTTCGGGTGTTATTTCTTCCATCCCCCCGAGGTGCTGTTATAACTCTCAGAGAGCAGATGGGGCTCAGACTCTTTCACCTCTTGGGGCTAGAGAAGCATTTCGCTTACTCAGGCATCATGGGTGAGAGCATGCGGCAAGAAGACAGACCAAGCAAATCCCTAGGGGTCACTGAATCAGATCCTTGTACCCCGCGACCTGGCACTCAGTCAGCACTTCAGTCACCGAGGCCCTGCACCGTTGGAGCAAGCAGGCAGTGTGCACCAGGAGGGTCTCGTATTCAGCCTCTCCGTCTGCTCCCTTCCTTCTCAAAGCTAGCTGGTCCTGGTTCACTGGTCCTTTCTGGTTTGCTCAGCTAGGTCCAGTTCAGGTCCCCAGAAACAGGAGCCCACAGGAACCTGTGGGTGTACGGGACGATGCTCCAGCCAACTGAGCGACCCAACCAGGGCGCCGTGAGTATTTTTGGAACCTCCTAGGTAATTTCAGTGCCCATCCAGGGATGGGACTCACTGTCTCTGGCTCCTTCCCCCACTTCCTCTAGGCTCTTCTGAAGCACAAAGAAAAAGAACAGATCAATGAAGAGACCAAGGGTGAACCCCCGAAGAGCCTTAAGTATCAAACCAGCACAGAACTCTGCCTCCCTCACTGCTGATACAGTTTGCTCCAAAGTTCACACGGACCCCACAGCTCTGACTGCAGACTGTGTGTTGCTGTGAATGTGGGATGTGAAAGGAAAGTTTCCTCACCATGAACTTAAAATGGCTCTTGGGAAAACCCCTCCGGGAGAGAGAACCAGCTTCCCAGCATAAAGTTCAAAGAGCAAAAATCAGTTGGGGTTCCAGTATCTGGCTGTTCCACCTCACTACCCACAAGTTCACGAAGTCAGTCATTCTAATACCAGGGAAAAACTGCATGTGGCCAAAGTTTTCAGACAAATATACAGAGATCTGAAGTCCTTCGTAGTCTACAAGCAGCTTTAGCAGACTCAGTAGGAACTGTCTGCCTGCCCTGCTGCCCAATTCCTACAGCAGCCCCACCACCACCCTGAGGGCCAAAAGCACACAGTGCCCTTCTCAGCTAAGCTGAGTCTGGAACCATACCTTTGGTTCATTCATCCAGTCAACATTTACTGAAGCACCTACTACATGCAAATCACTAAGGTCAAGTGTCAGGGACACAAAGACTGCAATAGTCTGTCTGTTCACAGGGGTCCCTGAATATGTGCTGCTGGCTGACTAGTATAGTAGGCGGACTGAAGACACAGGAGGTAACATGTCCTGTTAGCAAAAGGCAAAAAAACAGACGGAAAAAACTAGGTCACATGGTGGGCAAATGTACACAGGAGCAGAATTACCCAACACGGCTAACAATGGGCGAAAGCACATCAGCTCCAAAGAAAGGGCCGTTGGGCGAAGCTGGACTTCTGGACACCCAGACCTGACTCTGCCAAGAGAAAAGTTCCACCTCCTGCAAAGAGGAAAAAGAGTCTCAGTGCTTGGAGCTACTGTAAAATTAAAAGTAGGTATAACCCTGGCTGGGTAGCACAGTGGGCTAAAGTATCAAAGCGTCATCCCAATACGCCAAGGTTGTGGGTTTAATCTTTGGTCAAGGCACATACAAGAAGCAACCCCTCAATGCATCACAGTGGAACAACAAATCCGTATCTATCTATCTAATCTCTCTCTCTCTCTCTCTCTCCCTCCCCCCCACCCCTCTCTCTCTCTCTCTCTCAAATCACTTTTTTAAAAAGTAGGTGTGCTATCTTTATCTTACAATTGAGAAAACCAAAGTCACCCAGGCTCCACCACTCCAAATGCCTTCCTATTTGGATTCTGGGATGTGAGACTGGGAGTGGGATTGCCCTCCCTGGGGTTGTGGAGCTCTGGCTGCAGAGAACTGGAGCACCAGAAATAATCAGAATAATCAGCCTCAGGAAGGGCCATCTGCACACCTCTCTGGTTGGGAAGAGTGACCATTTATGGTACCCTGGACAAGACAGCAAGTTTTTCTGAGCCCAGAATTAATCACTTATCCATCCATCCAATCACCATCCACACAACAAGCATATATTGAGCACCGACTGTGTTCCACGCCCTGCGCAGGCTCTGTGATTAAGACCCAGGCCCCAGCCTTCACAGAAAAGTGAACATGGACCATTACAGGAACGGAAGTGTGAAAGTCACTGCGAGGTAACCCACCCAGCCTGGGACAGTGGAGGGGGTGCCAGTGGGTACCAGGACCACTGTTACCTGGCCTGATATACAGAGGCTGGTGCTGGGGTTGGGGGAGGGGAAGAATTCCTGGCAGAGAGGGCATCATGTAACTACCCTGACAATGAAATCAACAGTGAGTGAAGTCACCCATGTGTAGAAAAAAAATTACCTCCACCAGTGTGCCCAAGAATTTTTAAAATATGCAGTGTCTGACTATTTAGTCAGGGGCACTGACCTCTTTTCCCTTACGTTGTCAAATTAAAACAACAGCCAACACAACAACAGCTACCAGGTATGAATGAATCAAAATCATATCAATTTTTTTGTCAGATTGGCAAAAAATGTATCTTCTGGTGTGGGGCAGAATTTTAGTAATTAATTGACATGTGTCATGAGATGAAAAAGGACAGAAATCGCTGCCCTGAACAATAATTGGTAAATGACTTCAAGATCTATTATAAGCAATGCTGGCCTATCTAGGGCTGTAAGTCACAGCAGTTCTAAAGGAAGGTTATGCCTACAGAGGGACAGTGAGCCACTCTGACAGAAGCAGAAACCTTTATCTGCTCTCTTGAAATTGTCACCATTTGAATAAAAAAGGATGAAAGTGTGGCAGAAATATAGATCACACCTCTATGAGGCAGAGACCGCATTCTAGAGATGAGGAAACCGAGACTAACAAATTCACTCTGCCTGATTCCATGCTCTTAACCCCCATGATCGCTGCCTCCCAAATGGATGAGGGTGTCCTCTGCACTGTTCAGGGGAGAGAAACGCTGACTCAGGGCACCCCCGAATTCCAACCATGGAGAAGAACTTACTGTAGGATAAGGACAGCTCATCCAGCTTTTCCAGAAAATAGACCCCCAAACCTAGCTAAAGCAGGCTTCAGTCTTTCCCATAAACTCCTCCCCCAACCTTGGCCCCTCCCTCTAACGACTACCCTTCTTGCCTTCATTGTCAGGCTTCTGGAAAGTATATCTAAGCTATACTCCCTGCCCTTCCCTTGTCTGACATCCACTCCATCACTCCATTGAAAAGACTGACAGTTTCCCTTTACCTCCTATCAGCCAACTCCAAATGATGTTGGCTGTGTAGCCCCTCCTCTGGGCTCCACCCTGCCCCGCATTTAACCACCCACCGGCTTTAGAATGATTTCCGCACCTGTCTCCCATTGACTGTGAGCTACAGAGTAACAGTCATCCTCGTGTCCCCAGGGCCCACCCCAGAACTAGGTGCGTAGCAGACATTCAAGTTTCACTGGATGAATAAACTCTGAAATCCGACTCCACTCACAATGCCCTGAAATCTCCCTCTCCGAAATCACCAGTGACCTCCATGTTGATAAATCCAAGCAACTCCACTCCTTATCTAGCTTGACCTTTCATCAGATGGGACACTGTTGACCACGGACTCCTTCTCAAATTGCCCTCTTCCACTCATATGTCCCACCTAACTCCCTAAATGCTTCTCCTCCACCTATTTTGCAGAATATTTATCCTTTGATGTTGGTACCCTCAGAACACTGCCCTAAGCCCTTCTCTCCTCTCTTTCTACATCCCGCCCCAAGATCATCTCATCTGCTGTTGTGATTTCAATTATTATCTATATACTGAAGATTCCCAAAAGTACAGCACCAGCCCAAGTGTCATGACTCCAAATACATATGACTATCCAACCACCTACTTACTGGACATCGCCAGGTGCAAAATCTATCCAAAACTGATCCCACCAACTTCTCTCCAACCTACTGCTCCTCCAGTGTTTCGCTTTTCAGTATGTGGCATAACCATCCGCCCAGCTGCCCACCCCAGAAGCCTGGGCACCTTATCATCATCAACAACCTCTGCCCTTATCCAATCAGGTTCCAAGTCTTAACGTGTTTCCTCACCCCCCAGACATGCCTCTAGTCCAAGCCACCGTCATCACTTACTGGGATCATGGCAACTGCTTCGTAACTGGCCTCCTGCTTTCAGTCCTGCAAACCGCTACCAGAGTAATCTTTTTTAAAAATCCAGAAATTCTAGAATCTAAGTCACAAATGTCACAAACCTGCTTCAAGAAGTTTCTCATTGCCTTAGGACAGTGACTTTCAACCTTTTTTTAAATCCCATGGCACATATAAACGAAGTACTAAAACTATGAGTCACACCAAAAATTGTATTTTTTGCTGATCTGACAAAATATAAGTATAATTTTGATTCATTCACACCAGATGGCTACTGTTGTCTTGCCTGTTGTCTTTTGTTGTTGTTGTTGTTATTTATCAATCTATGGTAAAAGAGGCCGGTGCTCCTGACTATTTAGTCAGGTATTACATGTTTTAAAAATCCTTGCAGCCCACTAGCATGCCACGGCGCACCACCTGAAAACCGCAAGCCCACCAAACTCCTTAATATGGTTCTTGCAATAGATTATACTTTTCCAAGATGTCTCAACAATATCTCCCATCCCACATGCTTTTCATACAATGAGACTTTGATACTCCATCAAAAGGTAAGGTCTGGGCTTCTTAAAACTGGATAATCTCATGTGACTGTCTCAACCTCTAGAGCACAGCAGGAGTGACACCGTGTGACTTCAGAGGCTGGGTCATGAAAGGCAATGCAGCTTCCACATGGCTTGCTGGGATGCCCATTCTTGAGGCCTTCAGCTGCCAAGTACACAGTCTGACTGCTCTGAGGCCGCCATTCTGTGAAGAAGCTCAATGGAGAGACCACATGGAGAGGCCCTGACACAGCCTGCAGAGAAAAAGATGCCCAGCTCTTCCCCACCTTCAGCTCCTTGCCACCACACCATGTGACAACAACCACGTGAGCCCTGAGCCAGAACTGCCCCACTTACGCCTTCCCAAAACCCTGAGCCACAGAAATGATGAAAGATAAGAATAAAATTGCTACTGTTCAAAACCACTAAGTTTTCCATGATTTGTTTCACAGCAATAATAGCTAGAAGAGTTTATAAAGCCCTGAAAAGCCTCTCCCACGACCTCCATCTACCTCTGCAATCAGCCCTCAACATTTCCTATCTTAGCCCTGGCTGGTGCGGTTCAGTGGATTGACTGCCAGCCAGCCAGCCTGCAAACTGAAGGGTGGCTGGTTCGATTCCCAGTCAGGGCACATGCCTGGGATACAGGCCAGGTTCCCAGTTGGGGGCGTTTGAGAGGCAATCTATCAATGTGTCTCTTGCACATCAATGTTTTCCTCCCTCTCTTTCTCCCTCCCTTCTCTCTAAAAATCAATAAATAACATTTTTAAAAAATATTTCTAATCTTAAACTCAACTATAGCCCACCCTGAACCCCTTCCAGTGTCTTGAAGATGTCCTTCTTTCTTGGCTACAAATTTTCATACAGTCTGTCCTTGCTGCCTGAGATGTTCCTCTTCCCTCGCTACTCTTGGTTAGTCTGCCTTCATCATTCAGGCATCGTGTTAAACTTCCTTATGGAGAGTTTATAAACTCCTAGGCTAGTTCAGGCCTCCTCCTACGGCTCCTTGCCCAAGAATCACAACACTCATCATAATCCATTGTAATCTTGAGTCGGGTTGCCTACCCGAGCCTCCAGCATACACACGTGTGTACGTACTGACACACTGACAGCCCTACAAAGACAATAGTCAGTGCCAGTAAAATGGCAAGTGCTTCAGGAATATTTGCTGGATGCTCAGTCTCTAGCCCCATCTCTTCCCTGCACTCCAGATGGGCACATCTGCCTACTACCCTACAAATAAATCTCAAATTCAACATGACTGCATCCTCCTGCTCCTTGTAAATTGTGTCAGCACCTACCAGTTCCCCGAACCAGAAACCTCACTTCTTCATTCAAAGGATATTTATTGAGCTCCTCCCTTTGTTTCTTTGTTGGGGATACAATGGATCATAAGGCAGGCTCAGCTCCTATGGCACAGAACTCACCGGCTGGTGGCTGTCACCTACCTCTTTCTTATACCGGACATCACAGTAAGTGTCATTGGTTGTACTGATTGTACCTTTTAAATCGCTCTCCCATCTGTCCTTTCCCGGAGACATCATCTCCTAAATAAGCTGCACCCCCACTGCCATTGCCCTAGTTCAGGCTTTTGTCATGTCCTGCCTAGACTGCAACGGGCTTTGTGATCAGCGTCGCCTCCAGCCTTGCTTCTTCCGTCCTACCCCAGCTACACCGCCCCCTGCTCAGAACCCGTCAATGGCTCCTCACGTGCCTTAAAATAAAATCTAAACCCCTAGGAAGGTTTGCCTCCTGCTCTAGCCCCTTGGCTTCCTTTGTTTCCTCACATCCCACAATCCCTCACATCCCACAATGCCCCCTGCACACCCTATGCCCCATACTTTTTCTCACCTTCGTGCCTTTACATTGCCTTCCCTGTATCTAGAATGTACTTGCCCCTTCTCCATTCAATAGATATTTATTGAGTGCCTAGCAGACAACAGGCACTGTTCTAAGTGCCAGAGATTCAGCAGTGAGCAAAACACCTACTCTCATGATAAAAAAAAAAAACAAACCCAGGATAGAAGACTGACAGCCACTTTTTTACTTAAAATTTCACTTTAAATAGGATAGGTCTCTCATAAGGTAACATGTGTGCAATATGTGTCCATATGAATGGAGTGAGGTAATAAGCTCTGCGGATACCTCGGGAAAGAGCCTTCCCAGCAAAAGGGACAACCAGTAATCGTTCCCGGTTACAAAACCGCTAAGGCAGGAACAAGCCAGGCAAACTGAAGGAAAAGCAAAACAATCAGTGTAGCTGGAGATCAGAGGGTGACGGTGAGATGTCTAAAGTGAGTCAAAGAGTCAAACAAAGTGGGCCTTGAAGGTCATGCTAAGGGGGTGTTTCACCCACCCCAATTCCTTTCTCTCCTCCAGTGTGGAAGGCAGAATCATGTCCTGAATAGGCCACAGGCCACCCCACCCCTAGCACTTACCATGTACAATATGCTTGACTGATTTTGAGGGTCTCTACCACACCACGAGCTCCCTCTCCAGCAGGGGCTCTGCCTTTCAGCTCCATGTCTCACAGACCCCACCACCATCAGGAAATTATTTTCGAAGAGCCAAAACATTCTTCCTTCGTTCTCATTCCATTTCCCGCAAGCAATTCCCTGACTGGTTTCCCAGTGGCCACCGTACAAGGAAGCGGGTGCCATGGAAGTGAACACACGCCTTCTGGTATTTAGAAATTACACCTGTGTGCCCACAGCTGCACATTAATAAACATGGTCATTCATACACATCAGCCTCCCTTTTCAGCGAGACTCGGTTGATGAGAAAATGACCCACCCTGGGTGGTGATGACCTGAGGAAGGCACTGCCCATGGAACAGCCGCATGAGCGGCCCAGCAAAGCCTAGATGCGCCCTCTACCCCATCACCACCTTCCCTATTCCAGATGGCGGCCCTACAACCTCCCATCTGTCCAAGCTTCAGTCCTTAGTACCACCTCAGAAAGCTCCCACACAGCCCCATATCCAAAAGTCCTAGAAACCCCACCTTACAACTATTTCTGCATCCACCCCTCATCTCAGTTCCGAAGGCCACCCAGACGGGAGGCCTTCACCACACGTCGTAGGGACTCAGGTTTCAGCTCCCTAATCCTGTCTCCCTACCTTCTGTCCCCTTTCAAGAACACTCTCCACATGTCCAAAGGAGTTCTTCCAAGCAAATCTGATTTTACTTCCCCACTTAAAATTGATAGCTCTCCCCTATTTTCAAAATAAAGTCTAGCCTGTTTAGGCACCATATAAAACCCTCCTTGAGCCGACCCTGGGCTACATTTCCAGTCTCTACCTTTTTCCCTATCTCTTCCTCCACATTCCAACCCTACCAACTACCTACAATCCTCTGAACAGTCTGTACCTTTCTGCATCTCCACACCTTATTGCGTGCAGTTACCCCTATGAAAAATGTCCTAGAAGACAGCTGTGTGTCTTTTCAAAACTCAGTTGAGACACTGTGTTGTCTGTGACATCTTCCTGAGCTCTCCTCCCCGTGAGAAGAAAGTTGTCCCACTTGCTCCTATGGTGCCTTCATCACCACACCTATTATCCTGCATAACAATTATTTGTTACTGTGTATGTCTCCCTCCCGGGATACTTCTTGGCTTTCTCCTGAAGGGTTATGGTTAAACAGAGATACTACTGCAGGTTGTATACCGGCAGAGTGTCCTCAGAGGTCTCAACATCTGACTTGTCCTGCGTGCTCATTAAATAACAGCTGAAGGAAGAAACTCATGAATGAATCATATGTCCCTAAATTCTTACAATCTTCATTGTCCTTCGGAACATTCTCCCAGATCTCCATGGGCCTCTGAAGTTTATTAGAGATAGAAAGAAGTCATAAGCAGCGAAGACATATAGTAATTTTAAATACATAATTACCAACATGGTACATTTGAGCCACGATTCATGGTTTTCACTGAATCTGATTTCATTCTTGCAGTAACCTGGAAGTAAATAGTCACTGCACCTCGCCAAAGGTCATGGAGTTATTCAGCCCAGCCTCAGATACAAGTCCGGGGCACTTTTCACTCTACCGGAGTTGTCTCAAATTGCCATGAATCCATGCAGCACAAAACTCTGTATTCTATTCACCGGGGAGCTCTGCAAACTAATCATAATTGTGGCTACTTTGCATGTATTCATACAAGGGTGCATGTGCATTTATGTGCACATGGGTGTCCAAGAGTTTGAGTCCATCTCTGCTCCCAAATTAGAATCAGCAAATTAAAAAAGGGAGACTGATGGAGATGAGTACGGTGCCAGAATCAAGGAACTGCAGCTGCCAGAAATGACACAGACCCAAACCAGAAAACAATAAAACCTGATGAACCGAAGTCAGGCCAGCAGTCTGAGACCACTGGGGAGCCAACAGTCATCCCCACCCCGCTGGCCTGGGAAGGCCCCTTAATCATAGAAGAGTTGAGATGTGCAGTGGTGACCCCAGGTCACCAAAAGAAATGTCAAGTTATCAAGGCAAGCAGACACAGCGCTGGTTTAAAGAGATTTCATCAAAGATGGTTGAAATGAGAGAATTCTGGCATTTAAAGGGATGCAGCCATCTTAGAAATTTTACTTAGATGGAATAAACCTTGCCCTACATAAAATATGTGACTATACCTACTCCTGAGGGGAACCCAGTTAATTTCACCAGTAAGTCAACCTACCAGATCATCTATAACAGTCTTAAGAATCTAGCCAAGCCCTGCCCACTGTGGTTCGGTTGGTTGAGTGTCGTCCTGCAAACTGAAAGGTCATGGGTTCAATTCCCACTCAGGGCACATGCCTAGGTTTTGGGTTCAGTCCCCTGGGGCATGTACAAAAAGGCAACCAATTGGTGTTGCTCTCTAACACTGATGTTTCTCTCTCACATCAATGTTTCTCTCCCTGTCTTTCTCTCTCCCTTCCCCTCTCTCTAAAAAATTAAATTAAATTAAATTAAAAATAAAACATAGATCTGTAAATAGAAAAGAATGTCACTGATCAATTCTGGGGAAAGCAAACTGTCGCATTATATATGGACTACGATCCCACTTTTGTAAACCACAGAACAAAACTACATCTCTCGAAGGAGCAAAAGGAAAATGAGGGAGGGAGCATGAACTGCTAATGATACTCACCATGGGAGGCTGGGTGAAAGGTAAATCAGCGGGTTTTTTTACACTTTGGTACTGTTCAAATTTTCACACAACGCATACATTAATTGTTAATAAAATAAAAGCATTTGCAGGAGCATGCATTTGCTTCCATCTGCTTCTTACCGGCCAACTAGACTCACGCCAGGCCCCGGCCCTGGTGCTCCACTCAGCACCTCCTGCCCCAGCCCCACTTACAGATGCAGGCAGCAGCCAGCAGGCGACCAGCAGCATAGGGGGCGAAGCAGCTCGGGAAGATGGGCTGCACCATGTAGTTGGCAAAGGTGATGGCGATGATGGCCTGGCTGGTAGGCTCGATGATGAAGAGAGAGGTCCAGAGTCGGATGAAGGCAAGCAGTCCCCCAAAGGCCTCGAGGATGTAGGCGTAGCTGGCCCCAGACTTCTTAATGGTGGTGCCCAGTTCCGCATAACAAAGGGCCCCGAAGACGGAGAAGAGGCCCCCAACAGCCCAGATGACCAGGGAGAGGCCAAAGGAGGCACTGTACATGAGGACACCCTTGGGGGACACAAAGATGCCGGAGCCAATCATGTTCCCCACAATCAGGCACACACCATTCAGCAGCGAGATCTCCTTCTTCAGCTTCACCTGCTCCGGCCCTGGGCAGGCCTCCTCTGCAAAAGAGGAGGCCTCCCCCATGTGCTGGGAGGCCACTTCGTACTTAACACCGTCAACCATGGTGGAGGGAAAGAAAGACGTCACCAGCTTCCTGGCATTGCCCTCTGAGGAAGAATGATGAAGATAGTATATGTCAGGTAGCTGGCAGTACCATAGTCTGCTCCCCCACAGGGACCAGTATGGGCAGCCCGCCCTGCCCACCACAGCTGAGACCTCTCTCTTGCCTCTCACCCCCATTAACCTCTTCTCCTGCTGGCTCTGGCTCATCAAAACCACCCCAACTTGAATTTGTAAGGAAAGGCATTCATTCCTCAGAGAGGAAGCATCTGTCTCTCATGGTGCTGAGACTGGTGCTGCCCATGTGATTTACAAAGTTGAAAACTGAAACCTGGATCTACCTGGGCCTGCTGTGATAAGAGACAGGAATTAGGGCAATTATCTGGCAGTTCCCAGGTGTAACCAAAATAATCTGAGCCAGCGTTTTTCAGCCTTGCCCCAAAAAGGTCTGGCCCTGGCCAGTGTGGCTCAGCTGGTTGGCATGTTGTCCCATAACCCAAAGGTCATAGGTGCAATTCCCGGTTAGTGCACATGCCTAGGTCATGGGTTCAGTTCCCAGTTGGGGCTCATAGGAGAAGCAGCCAATTGATGTTTCTCTCTCACATCAATGTTCCTCTCCCTCTCTCTCCACCTCCCTTCCCCTCTCACTAAAATCAATAAGCATGTCTTCAGGTAAGGACAAAAAAAAATAATAAAAAGTCCATCTTCCCTCCAGTTCAGGTTCCCCTGTCACCTGCGTTGAGATGCCACATGAGGAGCCAACCTTGCAAGCACATAATCTGTGGGGTCTCCTCACAACACCGCTCTTTCCGCCCAAGAATTCTAGCTCTGGCAAACCTGAAGGCTTCAGCGATTTCTTGCTGCAAACCCACAACCATCGCCCTGCTTAGGTGAAGTGCTCCACCCTAGCAAAGCCCCAGTGACCTCACCCCATCCTGAAGACAGGCTATTTTCCTCTTTTCCTTGCTTTTCTTTTCCAAGATACCTTTCCCAGTCCCTAGTATTCCAGATCCCCTGCCGTCAAATCCCTCACATCGGCATAGTTGCATCACCCAAATAGTATGAGTGAGAGAAGGATGATCCCAATGTACAGCCCAAGCTAGAGATGATCGGAGTCAGCTGACGACCACTCCCCACCCAGGAGCTGCTGCTGGAGATACAGCACTGAAAGCCAAAGCCAGGAAGCAGCTGAAGTGGGGCAGCTGATGTTGGCCCCCGCAGAGCAGGAGACAGCTGAGAGAAAAACGTGCAAGGCTGGCCGAGCAAGTGGAGAGGTACTAGGGATAGAGGCCCTGGGGAGATGAAGTGGACAGCAGCCAAGAGGGGTGGGGTCATGCCAGGGGGTGGGCTGAAGGAGAGAGAGTGGGAAGTGCTCGCTACCTGGCTAAAGGTGTGAGCGGGTTCCTGCAGCGGCGGTGGCAGCAACGGCAACGCCAGTGGAAGTCAGGAGCTGTGCTGTGACCACTCCTTCTTCTCAGCCAGCAGTGAAAGGAATGGCCAGGCAAGGGCATATGGATCTAAGTCAAATCAAGAAGTCAAGGAGGGCTGAGGGCGGGGGAGAAGAATATTAAGCAACTGTGTCTGGGTCCAAGGTTCACTGGCCCCTCACCTCTGTAAAAAGGGCAACTGGGAGCTCTGGGCTCAGCACTTTCTACGATAAGAAGGCACTCCCTCAGGAACCTCCTTTGACAGGAACCAGAAGAAAGGACTGTCAGCTGGGCGCAGCTCTGAAGCCCTGAGGAAACTGTCTCCTCGCAAATCGGCCCTGATGAGGACAGGGCTGGCTGGGAAACGGGCACAGCCCTAACTCCTAGTCCTCCAGGCCCCACCCGAGCCCACTTCTGTCGATCCAAACCAGAAAGGTTGCACAACGTGACACAAAGGCTTGTCTCAAACTGAGATTAGAGGAAGTGTGAGTGCAGTCCCTGTACCTCGTGATTAGATCGGCTGTCCCAAGAGTAGAACCCTTCACGCTTTCCCACACGGAGTGAGGGGTGGCTGCCCCTGAACTTGGGCCACTGCCCCAAGGCTGAGCCTCAGCTACTTCCAAGGAAACAAGGTCAAGAAATTATACTCAAGCCTCTGGCAGCATTCACCCCACCCTCCCTCTTGTGCCCTTTCATCCTTAAGAAAAATATACCAGGATCTTTGGGTAAGCATAACTCTTACAAACATCTTCCCCAAATACAAGTTTACTTCAATCTCCTAAAAATATTAGGGGAAATAAGGATTCCACTGAGCTACTTTGAACATATAGGCACAGAACAGAAAGAAAAAGTTGAGTACTTTTTGGAAATCATAGATTATTCTACCTTTATAGTCTACTTAAATCGGATATTTTGGGTCTCTTTTTAACCAAAAGAAATACATTCTATCCATTCTGAAATCCAACTATCTGTCCTTTTTCACAGCTTTTTGAAAACAGCCCTCTTTGGTTATTCTACAACCAGAGAATGACGATCTAAAAATCCCAGAGGTGTTATCTTCATCCTACTCCCTCTCATCCTAGCCCCTGAAATTTTTTTTAAACCAAGAGAAGGATCCAGATGTTAGCCTTCCCAGACATCATGCTTCTCCTAAGTCACCCTCACATGTCTGAAATCTGTGGATAAAAAAAGGGTTTCTATGGAGAGTAACTTCGAAGGGTAATCTAATTACAAATTCCTAACTGGGCAGGTTATGATGGGTAGTCACGCCCCAGGCATATAACTTCTTTAATAAAAGGCTTATCTTTGATTTACACAAGCCCTGTTTGCTGTTTCTGTAATCTAGGTTAACACACCTTTGAGATGCCCCATCCTTCTAGTATATGACTGAGACAGGACAGGAAGAAGCTAGGAAAATTCCTAGCAAGTGGAACAGGGAAACCGAGACAGACAGCTGAACAAACTGGCCAAGCAATTTACAGCCAGATACAGAAGTTCACCTCCCTAGAGATGACATCTAGGCCTCAGTTGTATTCCCACCCCAAGCCCAGAAAGGCAGCCAAACCAGGTGGGTGACACCAGGATCAACTTCAACGACTAATGACCCCGTCCTGGCACTGACCAATCAGTGGAGACCGCAACCCTGAAAGAGCACGCCTGGAAAACTGATGAACACCTGCTGAAACCCTCCCCCGAGACCTCCCCCGAGATTCCCACCTGCAAGAGAGAGATAAAAGCCTCAAGACGAAGGACCCAGCTCTTCCCACTCCAGCTAGCTCTGCTTCTGAGGAGCAGCCTGCGGCCATCCCTTTTCCCCTCTTCTTCCCTCTCTTCTTCTGCCACAGGCACGAGTCTCCTAAACTCGTAAGGGTCCCCACAAGATCTACAACCAGGGGAGCAATGGGCAGCAGCAGCTCATCCCAGGCTAACCCCCTGAACCTGTCCCCAAGGCCCCTTTTCTGTGGCTTCCCAGTGAGCTCAGGCAGCCCAGCCCGGGCTCTCCTACAGCTTCCTCTATGCTAGGCCCTCCCTTGTGTTACTGTTCCCAGCTTTGATCAATGTGCCCTCAGAGTCAGCAGGACTCGTGTTGTGAAATCTTTCCTACACAAAGTCAAGAACCCACACACTACTGGCTGGCCCTAGGCAGACCCCACTCAGCGCCAGGCGCCCGTCTGGTCACATGCCCACCCGCTCAGGGCCCTCCCTCTAATATATAACCACCCTTAAGAGAGCACAACATAACCTTACGCTGTAATCTGACCCCCACTTTGCTTTTTCCCACCTTCACATAATCTTCCTTACATTCCCACTTAATTTCAAATGCATAAAAGAAACTGTAAAACTTATTCTCGGGAGCATTTGAGATCTTGTTCCCCCAGCATATGTTGTCAGTTTGGCTCAAATGAACTCTTACAAAAATTCTCTACAGGTTCAGACATTTCTTATGTCCACAAATCCATCCAGAGAGTGTCCTTTTCCCCCAGGTGCCCCCTAAATGCTCCTATAATAATCATACCTGTCATTTACTGAGCACTTCCTGGAGCCAGAAACACTGCTAGGCACCTAAATGCCCTGCCTCATTTAATCCTCCCTGCAGCCCCTTGGGGCAGGCACTATGTCCCACGCCAGGGTGCCACACTAGTGAGGGCAGGCTAGCCAACAGAGCCCACGCCCTTAACTTGCGCTGCACTGCCTCCTCAACATCCCTACCCCTCCTACCTGCCCAGCCTCTAGGCCTTCTGCAGACAAGAAACCGCTTCTGATGGCTTCCTAATGGTTTACCTGGGAGAGGGTGTGATTGGATTAAAAGGAAAGCCTCCGCCCTCCTTCAGCCTGAAGCTGGACCCTCCAACAAAGCCCATCCGCCTCCTTCCTGGCTGATCCTCCCCTTTCTCATCTCTTTGCAGGCAAACACAAGCCCTCTTGGCGGCACTGCAATGGCTAGGGTGCCCACTTACAAAGCAAACAAGGCCCATGGAAATACATCATCACGCCTGCCCTTTTAAGGCCCAATTCATTGGCACCAAGGGGTGGCATGTGTCCTAATGGGACATTAAGAAAAGAAGAAGAAGAAATGAAGGGGGGACAAAGGAAGGAGAGAGAGTGAGGGTAATTAGGGAGGGAGGTGTGTTGGGTTTAGTTCCTGCCTAAGCGGTATCTGAAAAGAGAATGCCTTCTCTTGCAATCTTGAGACAGAAACCCACACTCCAGCAAACAGCACACCCTAGCGGCCTCACCAGGAATGCTGAGGGTAGAACCTCCTTCCCAGCCCAGCCTGCACTTGCCCAGGTAAACTGGGCAGGGGTGGCGGTCCTTCACAGGAAAGGAAGCCTCTTTTGCCAGCCACCACCGAGCACCAGCACCATGAGCGGAAAGGCACCATCTTTGGCAGCTCACATTCCTCCCTGAGACCCTGGCTCACAAGGTAACGCTCCCATCAGTTAGGCAGCCTGGGCCTGGCAAGACCTGTCCGAAAGGGCTCTTGCACACTAGGCTTTACAGAACAATTTTGCAGAGTCTAGAACCCCACGAGACAACGGTGTTCCTGATACCAGCACCCGTTGTCCTGTTCCCCGTCTGAAGTGCATTCAGGACCTAGCGGAGACTACGGGACAACACACTCATCCTACAACCTGTGGGAGAAGTTTCAGTTTCACAGGCTCAGGGAACGCAGTCAGCAGGGCCCCCAGGACACAGTGCCCGGTGCAGGAGCCAGTGGGGCCCCTTGCCCTAGCTCCACCCATGAATGGCAACAGCAAAACACCCTTTCTCCAGAAACCTGCACACAGTTCAGGTTCTTGGCTCCTCAGTCAAGCTCAGGGAGCTAAATGTGAGATCGTTCCTCCCCCAGAGACCCCAATCCTGCCTTCCTAGCTCCAACTGGCCTGTGCTGCCTCCCCTAACAACAGAAAGAGAAAACAAATACACTCTGGTACAGCTCGATTGCCCCATCACCCCAAGCTGGAATCTCAGCTCCTCCCTCCCCGGTTCTCCATTTGTTTTTCTATATTCCAGTGTGGCTACGACAGTCCAAAAAGGAAAAAAGTGAAACAAGAAATTGTTTACTCCTGTGGCCAGGTGTTTCATTAACGTAGGGCTGAAGTCTCTGGGCAGAGGGCTCTGCCTCGGGAGGGTCAGCACTGGGGCCAGGAAACAAGAGGCTGAGTCCCCTCCATTCAGTCTGTCTTCAGGACTCTCACTCCATCCTCCTCCTGTACTTCCCCTCTCACCCACTGACCCCCGTCTCCCACCTCTTACCAGTCCCGTGACCTTTGGGCAGGTTCGAGGAGGAGGGGCTACCAGCACGCTGGGGGTCTGGGGAGGAAAAGGTGCTGGGTAGGGGCACCAGGGTATGGCTGGAGCTGCAGCAGCTGTTGACTCTGAGGAGCAGAAAAGGCAGAGGGTAATGGGACCGAAATGGAAAACAGGAAAACATATGTGTGACTCTGGCCGGCTGCAGCAGCGGGGAGGGGCCAGAAGGACGGGCTGAAGCTGGGACCCATAGGTCCTCAACGCCTGCCCGCCTCTAGGCTCCTCCTCTTCCCTAGCTCTGCAACCTCTGTCAGCACGCCCCCCAGTCCCCCGAACTTCCTTGCCCACACTTACTGAGCACTGAAGCTCTCCCGGTGACTTACACTGCCCTCCTCTTGCCCTAACTCCTCCCACTAATTCCATTTCCCCTGCATCTCCCACTCTCATACTATCATCAGCCCTGCCAAAGGCATAGATTCCATGGTTAGGGCAATGGACCTCTGTGGTCCCATCTCCAGAGTCTCAGTGCCATTTCAGCCCCTATGTAAGTCAATCTATACCAAGAAATGTCACTTTAGGGGGTGCAGTTGAGTGCATACCTAAACCCCAAGCAAGCCCACTCACAATTAGGTCCCCAACTGGTTTAGATGATGCATGTGTTGCCAAGGCCAGCAGAGGGGCCCGAGGCAGCCCTGGCACAGGGCTAATGAGTTGGCATCACTTCAAACCAGGATTATTTAAATATGTTGAATGTTTATTTAACAAAAGTGGGGGAATATGATTTTCTGGAAATAAAAACTGGTAGCCTCATTCTTTCTACTCAAAATTAGAATTTATTACATGAATTCATTACATAGAATTTTCTGAAGTAGACAACTTCTTGGTAAGCATATTAAACCATTTAAAATGTAGATATGATATAAATCTCACTCAGGGAGTGGCACTTCAGGGTAAGGTGCATTCCCAAAATTCTAGCTGTGACTGCTGCCTTTAAGCAACTAAAATCTGGCCATAGGGCTAAACCGTGCAACTTATACCTGTACTTGCACGTTGCAAAATTATTTTGGAGACAGGTGGTCCAGGTAGGCAGTCTTTAAGGATTTCTCATGGGTGGGAGCCAACTTAGAATTCACGAAGAGACACAGACAGAAATCACAGTTCACTGGTACCAAATGCCCAAATTACTCCCCAGAAGTCTAAAACTGCCCCTCAGCTCTGACCCCTGCTTTCTCACTCCGCTCCAGCCATAGGGGCCTCCTCGCTGCTGCCACACAAGCATGCTCCAGGGTAAGAGCTTGGGCGATTGCTGTTCCCCCTGCCTGCAACCTTCTTCCCAGAGACGTTAATCCCTACACTCATTCCATTCAGGTCTGTGCTTACACACCGACCTCTCCATCCCTTCACCATGTTTGACCTTTCTTCAAGGGCACTCATTACCACGCCAAATTTGGAGTTGTTGTCAGCTTCCCCACTAGAATGCAAGCATCACCAGAGCTGTATTTGCCCCTATGCTCAGTAAGGGCACATGCAGACCCTAAAGAAATGTTTGCTGGAAGAGTGAATGAACAACGCTGTCCCCCTAGACTGCTTTTGCCGGCTGGCTGGGCAATGGGAATGTCCTTGAAGTTGCCCTTCAGACCTACCTATGCAGCTGCAGCAGCTGCTGCTGCTCTGGCTCCTAAGCAAGGAGTCTTTAGAAATATGTATTTTTTATAGTAATCCTTTTTATAGTAATGGGTTTAAAGGAAAGAGAAAGCATAATTTTCAGGTTTACTGGGAGGCCTAGAATAGTTTGAAATGGACTTCTCGTTTTATTAATGGGAAAACAAAAACAAAAAAAGCCCCTCATCTAACGCGCTTTCCCAGATCCGGAAAGCTCTCAGTGCTCCGTCCCAGCACCCAGGCTCGGGAGACACTTCTGGATGCCACCAGAGAAAAGTGCGACGGTCTCGCAGAGGCGAAAGGGCGGAGGGACAGGCCGAGGAAGGCGAGAGCTCCGGTTCTCGGCTTGGCACCAGGAACCCTGAAGCGTGACCTCTCCCCGGCCGCCCGCGCCCTCAGCTCTCTGGGCCCTGCCCCGCGACCCTCGCCCGGTGTCCACACCCCCTCCGCCCCCGCCCGGCCGGCTAGCCAGTTTCCACCTTTGCCCCTTTCTCCCGCTTTCCCCACCCAGCCTCACTTTCCGGGGCCTCCACGTCGCTCCCGCCTTCTCTCTTTAGTTCCCTCTTCCTCTCGGCCAGGTCCCGCGTCTGCGGCCCTAAGATCTCGCCTTCCCAAACCCTGAACCTGCCGCTCCCCGCCCGCAAAGCCCATGTCAACAGTTCGGTCGCCCTGTCTGTCGAGGTCTGGCTGCGGGGGCCGAACCCGTTTGCGCCTTGGGGGACCGGGACCCCGTTCCACCCGGCGTCCCTTCAGGTCCCTCCCCCTGGCCAAGTAGCGGGAGCTCGCGGGCTCCAGAAAGCGCTAGAGGGGCTCGTGGTAGGTGTAGGCAAAGGGCGCAAAGGACCGAGAACCCAGAGACCTCGCAACCCCGCTCCCCTGCCTTCTCCCGACTCAGGCACCGCTGCGCCGCCTCTGGGAATGAAAACGACCGCGGGCGCCCTCCGACGCGTCCTCCGCCCCAGGAACGCTCAGCTTCCTCTTCCCTCCCTCCCAATCCAGCTCGAGCTGGCGGCCCAACGGGGCTCTGGCAACCCGGCCCGCCTCCAGCCCCGAGACGCGGGGCCGACATTCGGAGGGGATTCGGACTGCAAAGTCCTGTGCGGGAGGAAGGCGGGAGCAGCACCCTCTTGGAGCTGGGGGAGGGGTCTCCCGGAAGGGCGTCTCCTCCCCCGAGGTTCTCAACTCCCCGCCCCCTCGGGGGAGCTGTTGCATCATCTTCGAGATCCCAAATTAAGGAAAGTGGTCTCCTCTAGGCCAGAAAGGTGTCGTGAGGGGGGCTGCCGCCAGGAGGCAGCACTTAACAAAAAATGTCCTGGTTGAGGGTCTCTAGGAAGCTGCAGGCACCAAAGCACCTTTCACCTGAAGAGTTTTAGAGGCAGCGTCAACCTAACAGTAGAGGAATTTGCTAGGCTTGTTAAAAAAAAGGCGGGGGGGGGGGGGAGGGGATCTGTAAATGCTTCGCCACGTTTTAAGGCTAAAAGATAACTTGTAAATAATACAGTTTCCTTTTGTATACCTTTTGGTCAGTCTCGCTTTGGCATTTTATAAAGCCAGTGTTACCGCTCTGCAGAGATTCACAGAGAGCCACCTTCAAGACCAGTCTGATGGAAAGCCACAGCTTCAGAGATTTCAAAGTTGTTGGGTGAAAAAAAAAGCCGGTGTAGCCCAAGGTCATATTGATTTAGCAGGGATTTGACAGCCACAGGATAAGAAAAGGAATACGTTACAATAATTATGTAGATAACAAGAAAATAATATGTGAAGCAATGCATTGTGTGAGTGAGTGGTTTATAGCCACCAGTGCCCACACTTCTCACTGGGTGTGACAGTGATTTGATCTTTAGCTGTCCTAAGAAGAAAGATAATGAAGGAATGTGAAATAAGATGCTTCCCAAACCTTAGAGTTCTGTCACAAGTATGCAGAAAGGGGAAGACGAAGCAAAATGAGTGGCAGTGGCAACAGTCAGCTTCACTTATGCTCTCTCCAACACCATCATCAATCATCCCAACAGTTAAGAAAGCACCTAACTTCCCAGAGCAAAGCAGTTGTACAAAAGTTACGGTATACAAACCGGGCAGAAGGATATTTAAATAAACATGTTGGGGTGGGGCGGGAAACCATGAGTGGATAACAAAATGTTAAAGCCAGCCCTGGCTGGTGCAGCTCAGTGGATTGAGCGCTGGCCTCTCGGATTCCCAGTCAGGCCACATGGCTGGGTTGCAGGCCAGGTCCCCAGTAGGGGGCGTGTGAGAGGCAACCACACATTGATGTTTCTCTCCCTCTCTTTTTCCCTCCCTTCCCCTCTGTCCAAAAATAAATAAAATCTTTAATGTTAAAGCCAAATACAGGCCATTATGCCCTTGAGGGGCAAAAGTGTTAAAGAGAGGGGAGACATGGAGCTCAGATTCCCGATGCTTCCCATCGCTCTTAATTCCAGCCGTTGCCCGATGAACTCCAGAAGTAGAAAGACATCTAGTTTGGGATGCTGAAACCACTTTCCTGTGGCTTATGAGTCTGATGAAGTCACTGAGGAGAGCTTTCCAAGGGCCAAACCCCTCCCTTGCACATGTTCCATGAGGTCCTTGAGAATGCTGATGGTGTTCGCTGTCAGCACTAGCGTGCTGTCTCTCTCTCTCAAAATCCTAACCCATATTTCCTGCTATTTGCAGCTCATGGATTGTCCCCCTGCCACATCAAAATAACCACGTCAAAGGCTGAACTTGTCTTCTTTCCCAAGACCTTTCCCCTCCCAGATTTCCCAGTTTTCATGGTCAAACTTCCCATCTTGCCCCAAAGTTCTCCAGCTGTAGCTCCTTAACTCCCACAGCTATTAAATTATTACATGTGTTCACTTTTACAGGTAGAGTTCCTAGTGTCCACATTATTTGTGCACCTTAATGCACGTTCCTTTTTTAAAAGATTTTATTTATTCACTTTTAGAGAGAAGGGAAAGGAGGGAGAAAGAGAGGGAGAGAAACAGCAATGTGCAAAAGTTACATGGATCAGTTGCCTCTCAAACTCCCCCAACCAGGGATCCAGCTCACAACCCAGGCATGTGCCTTGTCCGGGAATCAAACCAGCAACCTTTGGTTCACAGGCCAGCACTCATTCCACTGAGCCACACCAGCCAGGACACATGTTCTCTTTTTTATGATTATGCAGATCTGTGGTGTCCCCTTCTGTATTACTAGTAGAATAAAGGAATGTTGCTGGCTCAGTTCTATAAACACTGTAAAGATGTAGCATTGGGCCCTGACTAGTGTGGCTCAGTGGGTTGGGAGTCGTCCCGCAAACCAAAAGGTCACCACCGGTTGAATTCCCAGTAGGTTGGGGCACATACCTGAGTTGTGGACCAGGTTCCTGGTCCCAGTTTGGGGGCATGCAAGAGGCAACTGATCAATGTTTCTCTCCCTTTCTCCCTCCTATTCCCTCTCTCTAGAACTAAATAAAATCTTTTTTTAAAAAAATAAAAAGATAGCATTGGTGGTAGTGTCATCTTCCTTGCCAATCTTGAATGTTGACAGAGAGGTTATTTTTCCAACCCTTGGCTTCTACTGCTACTTGATTCCCCAAGTGTAAACTATGTTATGGGATTCCAGTTCTGTCTGCCTCGGCTGTCCATCTCAGAACCAGCCAAAGGCACAAGGAGCCCAGCTTGAGAAAGGTGTCACTCGGTGCTTATTGCAACTGTAAAACAATAAATCCACAGCCACATTTTGGTTCAATTTCTTGATCTCTGAAAACTACAAGCAATCTATACAATGATTGCCTCCTGGACTGTCCTATCTACTTTACAGGTTTATTTTGAAAATTGCATGAAATCATTCACACAGAAGTGTTTTTGGTAAGTGAAAATGAAGCATATGAATGTAAGATGATAACAGTACTCTATTGTCTTATTTCCCTTGCTTAGTTTTTTGGGTCCATCTGTTGGTTTAGAGTTAAGTTTTTCTTTAAAAAAAAATTCTCATTGTATTTTTCCATTACCATTTAACCCCCCTATACCCCCCTCCCCACTGCAATCACCACACTGTTGCCCACATATGAGGCCTTTTCCCTCCATCCCTCCGCCCCCTAACTCCCCACCCCCTCCCTGACTACCAACCAAGTTTCTTTTGTTCCCATACCTTCTTCTGGTTTGGTCCCAGCCTCTACTATTCTTATTGTTATCAAAATAACTTCTCTTACTTCTCAAACTAGGATCCACCCTTCCCCTCTTTCAACGCACAGCTCAGAGGCACCTCCTGTGGAAAAACTTCCCAGTCTTGCAGAAGGAAATGATAAACTTCAAATGGCCATGACGCCACACCTTCAGGTTCCCTCCGTCAGCACGTGTTTAAGTGTCTAGCCTAGCACACAGCAATCGGCACTTTTGTAGGAGCTTCGCCACTGGGAAGCACTTTCACTCATCATCCTTTAAATGTTTGCGCGGTTATATATTACGCTTCTTTTTAAAAAAAGGATTTTATTTAGTTTTAGAGAGAGAAGGGAGGGAGGGAGAGAGGGAGAGAAACATCACTGTGTGGTTGCCTCTGGTGCACCCGTAACCCAGGACCTGGCGCACATCCCAGGCATGTGCCCTGGCTGGGAATCGAACCAGCAGCCTTGAGGTTCCCAGGCCAGCGCTCAATCCCCTGAGCCACACCAGCCAGGGCTATTAAGCCTTTTTTTAATGAAGAAATTAAGGACAAATGACTTACTCGAAGCAAGTAAGTGATTAAAAAAGAGGAAGGAATCACAGATGTGGATTTGCCACTTACTAGTACCTACCTCACAAGGTTGTTGCAAAGATTATATTCACCAATGGATGGTGGTAGCTCTTACAAAAATGGAATCAGATCTTAGCTCTGGTACGTCTTCCTCAAGAAAGCCTTGCCAGCCTATTCTAGGTCAAGTTTCCTTACAGGCTCACAAGCATCACATACCTCCCTTCCTTATCTCAGCTGTCCTATTACAGTCATGCCTGATTATTTGCTGTCCTCTCTCTCTAGGCTGGGAGCTCTATCGGACTAACGTCTGTCCTGCTCCCCACAGTCTCCTAGGCTTAATACAGTGCTGGTCACATAGCGCTCCAATTTTGTTGGATAAATGAGTGAGAAACGAACCCCAAACTTTCTGATTCTTTGGGTTTGACTCTTAGGCTGGGAAAAATGTTACAGGAATGAGGGAGAAGATAGAATGCGGTGATGCGTATGTTACTGCGCTGAGATAAAAGATAAATTTCAAAGGACTAGAGACGGCTGCAGGGAACCGTTGGAAACAGTTCAGAACGGTTCAGTCTGGGAGGGCGCCTCCACCGAGGAGGATGCACACGATGAAATACCGCTCGGGTCCAAAGACCAAGCCGCAGTTTCGTCCTTCTCTTCCGTACAACGACCCAAGATGGCGGGACCCGTGATTGAAAACCAGATTCAGGATGGCGGCCTCCTGCTTCCCCTGCAGCGTCGCGCGTGGCCCCCTAGGCCACGCCCACTTCCGGTTCCCCGGCCGCAGCATGGCTGCGTTAGGTACTCTGCTCTCTAGTAAGTGGTTGTAGGGTACATAGGCTCGGGAGCCCGAGGGGCGGGCGTGGGACCCGTGAGCTGGCAGCCCGGCCTCTCTCCCAACTGTGCCCTGTTTTCCCAACAGGTGTCCGGTGGCTGCACTGCAACGCAGCGGCTCGGGCGGGCAGCCAGTGGAGACTCCAGTGAGTGCCGGTTTAGGGAAAACGGGGGGTCCAAAGCTTTAATGAGCCCTAACCCGACTGTTTTTATCCACCCAGGCAGGGCCTGGCTGCCAACCCCTCCGGCTACGGGCCCCTTACGGAGCTCCCAGACTGGTCTTACGCGGGTGAGCGCTGACCCCTACTTGGGAGAGATACACTCTGAGAGAACGCGCCTGGACAGAGCAGGGGTGTGGGAGTGTGTCGGAGTGAACAACCTATTGAACTTTATAGGGGGAAGAAACCCTAGTTTGTTTTGTAAATTAAACTACTCCTGTGGAAAATAAAGGTAGACAGGATCTTTTGGCTTGTGCAGATAAGCAGAAGACAGTTGGGGCTTCGGGCGGCCCCAGGGGAGGTAGTGAAAAGACTCTAGTTTCTCAAAGTGGGACGGAGTTTTCTGTTAGGAAGAACCGCCCATCTGTGTGATGAGTGCATTATTGAGAATTTGGTACCCAATACAGGGAGAGCTCCTTGAAAGCCTGCCTAAATGAGCATCTCACAGAGAGGAGTCCTATTGGATCTTACAGGAGTATGATCCTGCTTTATCAGATATTTGGTGTCTGAGGAGGATGGTGCAGGTCTTTTCTATTTATTATGTACTGTAGGAAACCTAGGAGCTCCTTAAAGTAGTATGGAATATCGGAAAGACTCTGGAATTGATTCTTAATCCAGGTTTCTCTACTTGCCAATTGTTTACCTCAGTTTCCCCATCTGTAAAAGAACACCAATCTCAAATGATTCTTGTAAAGATAAAATGAAATAACAGATGTACACCTGGCATGCTGTTGACTCCCTTGGTTGATAAATAATATCCCTTGTCTGTCTTGCCTTGAAACTTCTGGACACGGTTTCACTCTATTTGTTTCTTTGTTGAAAATGCCCTTTCTCTTCAACTCCTTTATCAGCTATTTGAGATACCGCATCCTCTTAGCAGGTCTGCAGCTACTGGTGAAATTTTTGTTCTGTGCACATGTGCCTGCACTACAGTGAAAGCTCAGGGACGCAGTCCCCAGTCTCAAGAAACTTAAAGTCTAGCTGGGGGAACAAAGCATGTACATTTTGAAAATTAAATAATACTCCACTGCTCCGCTAGTTTCTAAAGGGACTTAAGATGGCTGAATAAGGTTAAAAACAATAGTGCAATAGCTGTCCCAAGGCAAGCAGATGAATATTAAATGACTGATAATGTGCTTCATTCGTAAGAGAGTTGAAGGGGTTAGAGAAGGTTTCTGGGACAGGTAGGGCTTGAGGTGGGCCTAAGGAGGAGAATTTGGCTGGAAGGAAAGGCAAAAGGTGTTTTTCTCAGTGTGGAGTGAGAAGGACTTCAGCAAAGACTCGTGGTGAGTGGCACAGTGGTCAGTGGGCTTGAGTGGAGTGTTTCTGAGGGTAACACGGGTGATTCAGCATTGGAAAGAACCTTGAATTCCAGGCTAATGAGGCGTAAGTGAAATGGAGGAGGAACATGCCTGGGAGCTTATTCTTGGTGGTTCTGACATACTTCACTCTCGAAGGTGAGGGACATTTTAAAGTTTTAGTAGAACTTCACAGTAGGTGTATCAGTTCCTCTCTCATTCCTGTCAGTGCTTTCAGAAGGTGCTACAGGCCATGCCTAATATTTGCCTTTTCTCTCACTTCTATCTGCAGATGGCCGCCCTGCCCCTCCGATGAAAGGCCAGCTTCGAAGAAAAGCCCAAAGGGAGAAGTTTGCAGTGAGTGGCTAAAGCCCCAGCCAGGGCAACCTGCATGTAACATGAAGGAGAAAGTTTAAAGTACTAATTTGTCTTGAGCTGTGTTGACGCCTAAGTTAACATGTACTCCTCACACTAAAGTTTTCATAGCACTATGAGAAGGGAGGAATAGCGTGGGGTACTCCTAGGGCAGGAACCAGTGGTAAGACATTCTGCCACACATTTTACCGTCTTCCTCCTGCTTCCCAGCCGGAACCTGGCCCCACCCCTTCCCCAGTCAGCAGTGTCATTTTCCAGCCGAAACCTCTGACTTTGATCTACGAGTGGAAGGATATATGGTGCAGAGCTCAAGCCCCAGATGTTACCCACACTGTTTTCCTGTCTGTTTCAGAGACGCGTTGTACTGCTGTCACAGGAAATGGATGCTGGATTACAAGCATGGCAGCTCAGGCAGCAGGAGAAGTTGCAGGAAGAAGAAAGGAAGCAGAAAAATGCTCTTAAACCCAAAGGGGCTGCTCTGCAGAGACCACTACCAAGTCAATAAAAAGCAACTATCTCCCTTTCCCAGCTTCTCTCTGGCTTTCTTGCCTGTCGCATTCATGCCTCATCCCAACCATCTTTTAATTCTCCATCCATCTTCAGAGCAAAAGAGCTTGATTGCCACGTAGAACGAGTTATAAGAGCACTGCCTGCAACGGTTGGCTCAGTTGGTGTGGTGCCCTCACCCCTGCTCCTTTCCAGTTCAGGGGTGTCTTGCTGCGAGGTACTTAACCCCTTCCTTTGCTGGTCATAGGACTGGCCCAACTATGGGCAGTTACTGCTCTGCAAACATGAAAAAGGGGCAGCAGTTTCCTTCATCTTAGGCATTCAACCCTTGAAAAGCCAACATACGGCTCAGTCTGCATGCGGTTACACATTTTAATAAACATTTTGATGAAAAAGTTCTTAAGCTGAGGTCCATTTCTTTATAAGCAACTGGTCTCAGTTCTAAACCAGACTTGTGTGTTGCATGTTCTAAAGATTTGGCTCTTCAGGCATCCATGGTTCTCATTGAATTCCAGAGGTTGGTTAGAGAGAGGGCTGCCCTCCTAGGGAGGTACTCAACCCCCAAACAGTCCCTGTGGGTTTGGTATCCCTGACATACCTCCCACAGACCCATTAGCTGCCCCCCAAGACCAGGGAAACCTTTTGGTGGTTTTTTTTGGGGGGGGGCGGGTGGTTAAGATTTTATTTCTTTATATTAGGGAAAGGGAGGGAGAGAAACATCAATATGTGGCTGCCTCTCCTGCATCTCCTACTGGGGGCCTGACCTGGCCCCCAACCCAGGCATGAGCCCAACTGGGAATGCCAGAGCAGCCCTTTGCTTCCCAGGTGGGCACTCAGTCCACTGAGACACACCAGCCAGAGCCCTTTCGTTTTATTGCTCATGGCTCTTCCCATGGATTCTGTGTGGAAAGGACCTTTGCTCCGTTTATAATACAGAACAGTGGACTTTTTTTTTTTCCCCCCCATTCTCATGCTATAAACGTGTCAGTTCTTGGATCTCTAGGATTTTGGGAACTTCCTACCTGACCTAATTTGTCCAGCTTCTGTTATGCCTTCCCTTGCTTTCTTTCCCTCCCTTCTTCCCCCCAATACCTCCTTCCTCTCTCGCTGACCAATGCAATTCTTGAGTCTCAGATTTCACTGATGGTCGAGTTTTCTGTCTCCCACACTTTTCCTGCTTCTGTTGTTTGGCTTTTCCAGATCTGGTTCTCAACCTCTTATCTGTCTACTTTTCTCAAGGCTAGTTTTAGCCTGCTCTCTCCCACATACCCCTCCAGCCTTTGTTCTCAGAGACTAGTCAACCCCCGGAGATTTCACCCTTAAAGGAATTGCCTCCTTTTCCAGTGCAGGGAACTAATCCCTCAAGTCCCAACTTCCAATCTCAACAATTACACCAAACTTGATTTGCCTTTTCCCAGATTCCATCACCTTGCACCCCTTTCCTCCCCAGGCGGTTCTAATTTAAGGAGCAGCCAGATTGCAAGTGGCATAAGAAAGGGAGAACATTTGTTTTTCTACAAGGATGCTGCCCCCTCCCAATTCAGCGTGGTTGTGGCGTTAGTTGATGGGTGGTTGGTTCTTGTTTTTTTGCAAGGAGGTGGTTGTCAAGAATAAGAGACAAAAATTCTATTTGGTTTAGTCCCAGGTCCCAACAGACAATCCCCCAAGCCAGGTCTCAGGACATGGAAGACCCCCCCCCCACCCCACCACCACCACCACCACCATCCCAGACTCCGAACTTGTTTCCTGCAGCCACTAAGCCTCACAGTACTTCCAACTCGGAGGTGAGACAAACGATGAGAGGAATCAAGCCACCCAAAATATGTTTAGGGGGAGAAAGTCCCCCACATCCCGTTCCCTGGGTCCCCCAATATTCCCTGCTTTCAGCTGTGGCCTCAGCCCCTGGAGATGGCAGCCTTCACCACAGAAAGTCAACTTAGCGGGGTGTGTGTGTGTGTGCGCGCGCGCGCGCGCTGTGTGTGTGTGTTTTTAACCGGGCTCTTGGCTGTAATTGGATTCAGGCTGAAACAACCACGTCCGCACCGGGGAAAGGAGGGCATTGGGGCGGGGGCGGAGGAGAGGCTGTGGGAGAAGGGAGGGACCAGAGGAGAGAGCAAGAGAGGGCTCGCGATCCAGTTCGCCGACTAAGCAGAAGAAAGATCAAAAAACGGAGAAGAGGGGACGAGCTAGCAGGCGCTTTCAAGAACAATTGCCTCATCCCCAGGCGGACAGCGCTCTAGGAATCCAAATTCAGCGCCTCCCGAAGACAAAGGCGCCCGAGGGAGTGGCGGCGCGACCCCAGGGCTTGGGCCCCGCCGCGGAGCCCGCACGGGCGGTCTGTCCGGACGGACGGTCGCGGACCATGTCTCCCGCCCCACGGCCCTCCCGCAGCCTGCTGCTCCCTCTGCTCGCGCTCACCACGGCGCTCGCCTCCCTCAGCTCGGCCCAAAGCAGCTTCAGCCCCGAAGTAAGTGAGCCCCTCCGGCCCTGCTTGGGGTCGTGCCGCGGAGGAGGCGAGCCCGGGGGTCTCCAATGGAAAGCCCCCTCCGGAGCGGCGGGCTCTCGGGGTCCCGGTTGCTCCGGCCTGCAGGATCCCCTCCTTTTTCTTTCTCTCCTCCAGACTTCCAAGTTGATCCAACTTTTGCCTCCTCCACCCTCCCCACCCCCCCGCCACCGCCTTCTTTCCCACTGGTTTCCTTGGAGGAACTTTGCAGCCGGGCCCACTCCCCACCCTCCTCAATTCCCCTGGGCTCTGCGCTCCGCTCTGGAACCAGTTGGGAGCCTGATAAATATTTGGACTCGGCTCAGACCCCGCGCTCTCCTGGTTTCTTGTCATGTGCTAGACTTCGTTGTTTCTTAACTTTCCAGCTCGCCCGCGCTTGCCCGCGCTCTCCCCTCCCGCCCTCGCCGGCGCCGAGCGGCCAGGGAGGGCTCTGGAGGACCGCGGCCCGGGACCCCCACGCTGCGGCCGCTGCCGACCGGCCGGGCCCTCCACCGGCGCATCCGCGCCCAAGTGGGGTCGCGGGTGGACAGCGGGGTGGCCCCGGCCCCGGTCCCCCCGAGAGGATCCCTCTGGGTCCCGGCCCCGGAACCCGGGCGTCGAGGGTCGCGGCGCTGGCGCCCTGGCCGCCTCCGCGCGCGCACAAAGCTCTCCTTGTGAGCGGGGGCTCGGCCGGGCCGCCTCCTCCCCCCTCCCCCGCCGGCGCCTCCGGGCCCTTTCTGTTGTTAATTGCTTTTCTGTGTTAATTCTTGGAAACTGAGGTGCGGCACGGTGGAGTGGGGACAGGGCCTGAGCCCGGGCGCCCGCGCAGGTCTTGGCTGACTCAGGCGCCCCCCAACCTACTCCCCGACGTGGGCCCACCCGGCGGGGAGGAAGTCGCGTGGGAGTTGTCTGAAGAGGTTTTTTTCCTCTCCCTCTCTTTTATTTTGGGGTGAAGGTGGGAGACGGATTCGATCAGCTTCTTATTTTGGGACATCCCAGCCCACTCAGCCCCGAGAGGGCCTGGGTGCCTGGGTGCGGTCTGGAGGGGCTGGGAAGGGCCTGAGAAGGGGGAGGGGATCTGGACTTGGCTTCCTCCAACTCCATTGGCGCCCTGGTCCCACCCCTAGAGGAAACATCTCCAGAAAGAACACACTCTCTCTGTCCTGAAGGGATCTGAAGCCGAAAGAAGGGTGGCCCTAGGAAGGGGGTGACCAGGAAGTGTGAAAATCCGCCCCGTGGCTGAGCCTGGCGCTGGCCGGGCAGAGGAGGTATACCCTTTGCGGGCCCGGAGTCTTCATCTGCAGCCTGAAAGGAGAGCTCCAACAAAAGGAGCCTGGCCATCTGGGGGGCAGCCCACTGCCAGCATCACCTGCCCTGCCTTCCTCCTTCCCCTGCCCCACTAGGCCCCCGAAGGGAGGAGGGCAGCCCTCTCTCTAAGTGGGTCCTGGGCAGTCCCAGTGCCAGAACCACCATCTGCTTCTGGGCCTGGGGGGGTGTGAGGCAGAGGGAGGGAAGAGCAGGCCCACAGGCTCCTCCACAGGGCCTGCTGGAGAGCCAGAGGGTCCCCCGACCCTGGGCTCCTCGGCCAGAGGCGGGAGCAGTTCCCTGGATTGCCCCGTAGGGCAATGCTTTTCAACCAGTGTGCTGCAAGAGTTTTTAAAACATGCAGTACCTGACTGTTCAGTCAGGGGCACTGAACTTTTTTCCTTAGATCGTCAAATAAAAGAAATGACAACTGGCAACACACAATAGCTGTCCGGTGTGAATTCATCAAAATCCTACCAATTTTTTGTCAGATAGGCCTAAAAATATACTTTTCGGTGTGCCCCGAAGAGTTTTAGTAGTTGGTTTATGTGTGCCTGAGATGGGAAGGGTTGAAAATCACTGCTCTGGGGAATGCCTTTCTCCACTCAGTTTTCAAGACAAAGCCAAGAGCAGTTCTTTGACCCAACTTGTTGCTCCCTCTCCAGGCCAACGTGGAACAGGAGCTGGGGTGGCCCAGGCCTCAGGCGGCTGGATTCCTCCCACCAGGCCTCCATAGTCCTGCACCAGCTTCAGGACAGCCCTCTTCTCCCCTTGGCCTGTCTGGCACTCAGCCCTTCCCCCACCCAGCCGCAGACACAAGAGTCCTCTCTTCTGTGGTTCCAACCTCATAGTCTCTGTGGTTCTTGCTTTGCTCAGAGTCTGCCCCTGTGAGGGAAGAAAGCCTAGGCCTGGGAGGAGAGGGACAGGGGAACCTCCTTTATAGGACTTTCAGTTCTCTTGACTTGAGAGAAGTCCCTTTTTTGACTCAGTCTCTGCTTTTGACTATTGGGTGTGGGGTGGAGGTTGTGGGTGTGAATATTTACACCTGCCTACCTTCCTGAAAGACAGACTCATCAGGGAGAAGGGTTTATCCCAGAGCTCTGGGCTACAGATTCTCCTCACCTCTCTGCCACCCTCCCTTCCGTCATCCTGCCCTAGAATTCCCCTCAGTTTCGCTCCCTGAGGGTTGAGCGAAACTCAACCTCTGTCCTCCTGACTTCCAGCTCTGCATAGGCCGCTCTAATCCTCCCCCAAAGCTGAACTCCTACCTGGGGTCAAAAGCCTGGAATGTGTCTGCCCTACAGGTGAGGCTAGGGGCAAAGGGAGTTTCCTGCACAGATAGGTATAAGCCACAGCAGGCTTCCTGAAGGCACCAGCTGAGGCATCAGCCAGCGCAAGTCAGGGCAAGCGAATAGCTATTGGGGAGAGCAGCCCAAGCCTGAAGCGCCCTGCCCCGCTCCCCTGTGGTATACCAGAGGTTAAACTTTGCTCTCTCTTCTACCCTTGAGAAAGGGCTCTCAGAGCAGGGTGGTGCTAGGGTTACGCTGGCCAGGCCCGTTGGCTGAGGAAAGGCTGTGTTGTTTACATCTCAGGCCCTACCTCCATCATCCTTGGGGGATTACTTCCCAAGACTGTGTTGCAATTCTTGCCCCTGCAGGCTCAGGTCCCCAGTCAGCTGCTCCTGAATCACCTCTAGCCCCTGTGCAAGAGCACTGTTCCACCACTAGGGCGTCAGCCTGGAGGCAAAGGGCCACGTGGAGATTTAGCCTAGTAACCTGGGGCAGAGGGCACAGCACCTAACACTGCAGCCTCAACTCCTCTGCACCCCAAGTTCCCCCAGGCACCGTGCAGCCCTTCTCTGGACTGCCTACGGAGGCAGAGCTGCAGCAGGTACCAGCTGTCCAGGCAGCATCTCCCCATTCGAGAATCCAAGTATTTTCATATCCCATATATGACTTGGCTCATTTTACTTTGCAGGCTTTAGGAAAATACTCCATTGTTCTTACAATAAAGGCAGACTTTTTCCTCAACAAGGTTTCGCCGTGTGTGTGCCTTTCAATCAAAGACCAAAAACCTAACTTCAAGGCAATATGCCAACCTTTATATTGCGAACAATTCACAACATGCCTGAAATAAAATAAATTACAGTCACCAAATCTCCACCTCACCCCCAGCTCCCACTCCCTCTACTGAGATCCTTAAGTGGATGGTTTAGGTCCCCAGCCTTAGGCTGGATGGCACTTGGATGGAAGCAGTGGAGGGATCCTGGCTCAGGCTGCATCACTCCTCTTACCACCTGCAGAGGCTCCAGCTTCCCCTGTCAGCAGCCAGCCTCAGCCCCAGCTCCTTCTGCTCTCCTTTCTAAAAAATCTCAACCGTGAGGGCCCTGGGGGCTTACCATCATCCCTCTTTCACAAGGGGCTCATGCCAGCCCCAAGAGTGGAGCTTTTCAGCCTCTCCCCTTTCCACCCTGAGAAGACATCTGAGAACTCGGTTAAACAACCAGGGCTCCCATCCTGAAGACAGCTACAGCCAACGTTCAGCACTGGGGCCCACAGCTCCAGGAGGACAAGCCATATTGGGGCCTGGGCCAGAGTTCAGGTCCAGCCTTGGAGTGCCTCCAGAGCCAGGCTGAAGCTCAATGCCCTTTCCTCATCAAGTGGAGGGTTCATCCCAGGTGCCATGAGGAGGTAGAAGCGTCCCTTGGGCCAGGTGGGGATGCTCTAAGCCATATCCCTTTCCCTATAGGCTTGGCTGCAGCAGTATGGCTACCTGCCCCCTGGGGACCTGCGTACCCACACACAGCGCTTGCCTCAGTCACTCTCAGCTGCTATTGCTGCCATGCAGAGGTTCTACGGTCTACGAGTGACGGGCAAGGTTGACGCAGACACCATGAAGTAAGTGTGAGACCCTGGCAGGGGTTCTGCCCAGCACCCACTGACACGGCACTGAGCACCACAGAAGTTGCTACCTGATTGCCTGCTTCCTGCCCTTGCCTCACCCCCACATGCTGATCCTGACCCTCTTTCTATTCACCTTGACCTTGCCCACACTAACCCTGGGGCCAGACATTCCCCCTGACCTCTGAAGACCTTTGGCTTTCATACACTATACTGATCCCACTCCTCACGCTCCCACCTATCTCAGGGCCATGAAGCGCCCCCGCTGCGGTGTTCCTGACAAGTTCGGAGCTGAGATCAAAGCCAACGTTCGAAGGAAGCGCTACGCCATCCAGGGCTCCAAATGGCAGCATAACGAGATCACTTTCTGGTGAGTCCAACAGGCAAGTGGCCTTTCTCACGTTGGGTTACCCTTCCCTACAGTTGTGTTTACAGAGACTCAGAGGCATCTTGCCATGCTCACCTCTTCCTCAGATGCATCCTTGGGAGTGGGGAGGAGAGTAGCAGTAACCCTGGAGAGAGGTGCAGCCTGTAAAGGGGAAGGGTGCACCTCAGGGCTAGAAAGTGAAAGCCTGAGGGTCCCCTAAGCCCTCAGTACTTGGGGCAGAGGCATCGTGAGGCAGCAAGAAGAGCTGGGTCAGGCAAAGCTGGCTGAGCAGTTCGGTCAGCCCTGGGAGAGTGGGTACAGGGAAGGAGAATTTTGTCCCTTGTAACCCTAACATACTGTAATCCTCTCCCCACGTGGCTGGACCTCAGCATCCAGAATTACACCCCTAAAGTAGGCGAGTATGCCACGTATGAGGCCATCCGCAAGGCGTTCCGCGTGTGGGAGAGTGCCACGCCACTGCGTTTCCGAGAGGTACCCTATTCCTACATCCACGAGGGCCATGAGAAGCAGGCCGACATCATGATTTTCTTTGCTGATGGCTTCCATGGCGACAGCACACCCTTCGATGGCGAGGGTGGCTTCCTTGCGCACGCCTACTTCCCAGGCCCCAACATTGGAGGAGACACCCATTTTGACTCTGCCGAGCCCTGGACTGTCAATAATGAGGATCTGAATGGTGAGCCCTGGGACCCTTATTCTGGGGAGAGTCAGTGGCCATTCATACAGCATTCTCCTGCCTCCTCCCAAAACTTTATACCCCAAAATCTCAGGGCTACCAGGGACTATGAAGATCTCCCGGTCTGACTTCCAACAAAAAAAGCAATCCAGTTTTGAACTACTTATGTGCGGTTTCTTCTCTCACCCCATAATTGACTTCTCAGTCAAAGACTTCAGAACATCCACATCACCTACTTTTCCAGACAGATGTCACCTGGGGAGAAACAGACCCAGACGGGGCCTCGACTTCCCTTAGCACGGGTCTCCTGGGCTTGGGATCCAGCCCCACAGCACTCTCTCACCTTCTCCCAGAAAAGCTGGGGGAGCTTTGTGGCTCTTTGAGTGAAAAGCCTGGCAGGCAGAGTTGGGTGTGAAACTGAAGCCTCTGATAGCAAAGCTGGGAGTCTTCGGGAAGGGACCCAGGCTGCCGTCGTAACCCTCCCCATCCCTCCAGGCAATGACATCTTTCTGGTGGCCGTGCATGAGCTGGGCCACGCCCTGGGCCTCGAGCACTCCAATGACCCCTCAGCCATCATGGCGCCCTTTTACCAGTGGATGGACACGGAGAACTTCGTCCTACCCGATGATGACCGCAGGGGCATCCAGCAACTTTATGGCAAGTAATCTATGCCCACATCTGCTCCTTTCTCTCTGCTCCTTGTCTTTGCCTCTCTGGCCTGCATACTTCTTCCCCTTTCCTATGCCCTAGTCTTCCCACGACCCCCCAACTTTGCCTCTGTCCACTCCCACTTTCGAGTCTACCTTTTCAGTCCCTCCTTAGCTGATTGCTTCAGACACCCTCCACCTTTTCCAAGGGTGTTGTCTGCCCATCTGTCTGTCCTTTCCTCTCCCTCTTCCACCAAGTCTGAAGTGCTCCTGTGTTCTCTGCCCCAGGGAGTAAGTCAGTCCCCACCAAGATGCCTCCTCAGCCCAGGACCACCTCCAAACCCTCTTTCCCTGATAAGCCCAAAAACCCCACCTATGGGCCCAACATCTGTGATGGGAATTTTGATACCGTGGCTGTGCTTCGAGGGGAGATGTTTGTCTTCAAGGTGAGAGGAAGACGTGGGCCAGGGAGCCTTGGGGACCGAGCTGGAGAACCGAGTGACCAGACATAATGTATTCTTCTTCCCTGGACTGCCTCCCAGGAGCGCTGGTT
The DNA here is from genome assembly GCA_004027475.1 of Anoura caudifer. Lineage (NCBI taxonomy): Eukaryota > Metazoa > Chordata > Mammalia > Chiroptera > Phyllostomidae > Anoura > Anoura caudifer. Next base: position 27,062 of record PVKU01007036.1, on the reverse strand, counting down.
CTGGCGGGTGAGGAATAACCAAGTGATAGATGGGTACCCGATGCCCATTGGCCATTTCTGGCGGGGACTGCCTGCATCCATCAACACTGCCTACGAGAGGAAGGATGGCAAATTTGTCTTCTTCAAAGGTAACCAGGCCTCAGTCTTTGGGTGTGGGGAGGGTCTCCCTGGATGAGCAGATTCCACTTGACTCCTCCACAGACCCCAGAACCCCAGGGGGACCTGCATCCCACCCTTCTGTTGCCTCCCCAGGAGATAAGCACTGGGTGTTTGATGAAGCTTCCCTGGAGCCCGGCTACCCCAAGCACATTAAGGAGCTGGGCCGAGGCCTGCCTACTGACAGGATCGATGCTGCTCTCTTCTGGATGCCCAACGGAAAGACCTACTTCTTCCGGGGAAACAAGTAAGATCTCAACCCCTCGACCCAAGGCCTGCCTCCTCAGACATCACTACGAGATTCTCTGTCTTCTGGAGAAAGACCCATTTTACCTCTGGGATGTTTCCCTGGAGAAGGAGTTGGCTAAGCCCCCATTGTTGCCTAGCAACAGGCATCCTCCTTTGGGTGACGAGTGAGTGGGATGTGACCGGGTCACCGTTTCAGACCTGGTCATTTGATGCCTCCTGCCCCCAGCACCTTGCCGCTGCTCCAGCAGCCTGCCACTGTCATTAAGGGCTGCTGATGGCTTCTTACAGCCTGGGCCCTCCCTCCCGCCCCCACCTTCCGCCACTTTCAGCTGCAGGCCCTCATTACTTAAAGCCCCTGTCCAGAGCTGCTCTTAACTCACTGGTGAATCAGTACCAGGTCCCGCTACCTTCTGAGGATGTGCCTAGTGCCCAGCCACTTCCCCTCTTCTCTGCTCCACCAGGTACTACCGTTTCAACGAGGAGCTCAGGGCAGTGGACAACGACTACCCCCAAAACATCAAGGTCTGGGAAGGAATCCCTGAGTCTCCCAGAGGGTCATTCATGGGCAGCGATGAAGGTGAGAGGGGCGTGGGAAGCGCCCCTGTGGGGAGGATGGATGGGTACAGGAGTTAAGAGAGAGGAGGAGGGAAGGTGGAGAGTATTGTGGGAAAAGAATGACGACGATAATGATGGTGGAGCCCTTGCCAGGGACCAGGCACTGGGCTAAGGGTCCTCCCGCCTGTTCGAGCCGTTAGTCCCCACCACTCCTCCCACCTGGTCCTAGAATTACCCTGTTTGTAGCTGAGTTCACTGACACATTTTCCCTCTGCTCTTCTCTGGGCCTCCCGGACGCGGCCCCACCTCTGTCTCCTGCGCCGCCTTCTCGCTGACCCCTGCAGTCTTCACGTACTTCTACAAGGGGAACAGATACTGGAAATTCAACAACCAGAAGCTGAAGGTGGAGCCAGGCTACCCCAAGTCCGCCCTGCGGGACTGGATGGGCTGCCCTGCGGGGGGCCGGCCTGATGGGGGAACTGAGGAGGAGACGGAGGTGATCATCATCGAGGTGGACGAGGACGGCAGCGGGGCCGTGAGCGCGGCGGCGGTGGTGCTGCCTGTGCTGCTGCTGCTCCTGGTGCTGGCGGTGGGCCTCGCAGTCTTCTTCTTCAGACGCCATGGGACCCCCAAGCGACTGCTCTATTGCCAGCGGTCCCTGCTGGACAAGGTCTGACGCCCACTGCCGCCCGCCCGCTCCTGCCATGTGAACTTTGCCTCTGAAGGCCAGTGGCAGCAGATGGTGGTGGGTGGGCTGCTCCCGCCCGTTTGAAGCTCCCTCCTCACCCCCACCTTCCTTCTCTGCCTTATGACTGGCCCCTCCTACCCTCATCCCTGGCATTGCTTCCTCCCAAGATGGGTCCCTTGGGGGCTGAACAGGGGCTACCCCTTCCAGTCCCTGCCCCTCAGGGGCCCCTGTACCTTGGTGTATGTCCAGCCTCATCTGAATGTCTTGGCTCTGCACTTGAAGGCAGGACCCTCAGACCTCACTGGTAAAGGTCAAATGGGGTCACCTGCTCCTTTCCATTCCCTGACATACCTTTAACCTCTGAACTCTGACCTCAGGAGGCTCTGGGCACTCCAGCCCCAGCAAGCCCCCAGGTATACCCAATTGGCAGCCTCCCACCACTCTTCAGTTAAAAGGAATCTAACCTTTTATGAAGGGAGACCCTGAGAGAGTGTGTGAGGGGGTGGGAGCTGCAAAGCCATCTTAAGATCTTGAAAGGAAAGCTCAGAGAGGGTCAGTCCTCTCCACAAAGATCTGCCTCTCCCCCACCCACTGCCCCCAAGAACTTCATGGAAGGAGCCTGAGCCATTAAGGAGTAAACTGAGGCTGCAGAAGCCCTTGGCAGCCCTACTCTCCCAACTGTTAGCCTTGCATGGATATGTCAAGGTGGGAACAGCTGAGATGAGACCAGGGGGCGCAGCCACCAGGGTGGGGCCCTGGGGGGAGATTTGGTCGGGAGCCCTGGGGATGAGCCTTAAGGCTTAAATGCAGGCAATGGGGGCAAGTGCCGGGGGCAGGGCCATCAGAGGGGTCAGGGTGGGACCAAAAGGTGCAGCAGGAGTGGACAGCTGGGGGCGAGCAGGCCAGGCCAGCGTGGATGCCCCAGGGTGGGCTCTGGTACCCAGGGGAGGGTCCATTTTACTGGAGCTCTCAGGAAGGGCCTGAGGAGGGCACACCTGCTCCTCTTGTTGCCCCCCCTCGGACCACACAGCACAGAGGGGAAGGGTGAGGAGCCCAGAGAAAGGAGCAGGGACTGGAGACTGGCCCTTAATGAGAGTAGCCACCCACCTCTTAGGGAGCAGGAGGCTCCCAGCAGCAGGCAGCCCTGAGTCAGTTTGCCTCAGCCAGCCTCAGGGAGGGGCAGGTGCCTGTACATTTCTTATTTCTCGGTCAGGTTACCCCCTCACTTCCTGATGCCCCCACCCCTCAGCCTATCCTATTGGTGTCCTGTGCCCCTCACCCCCACCCAGCCCACCCATTTGAAGTCTCCTTCAGCCACCCCACTGAGGTGGTCATGGTACCAGGGACTTGGGAGAGTGAGAGACCTTTCAGGGAGTGAAAGGAGAGGGATGTCAGGGGTGGAGGCATAGGGGGGTGGGGGAAATGGGGAGAACGGTGCTGGTAGTTCGGCTAAGTTTGTCTTGTTTGGGTTTTTTTGTTTTGTTTAATGTATATTTTTATTATAATTATTATATATGAATTCCTTTCAAATCGTTCCTTTTTGTTAACAAGGGGCATGGGGAAGGGGGGGGTGGGGGGCAGAGGCATCCGACCCCAGGAACCTGCAGGGCGGGGCTGGGTCAGTGCCCTCTGAGGACATTTTTGACCTTGTTCAACCTTTCCACAAAGAATAAATGGTGTTTCACATTCTTCGTGTGGCTGCAGTTCTCTCACAGGGTGAATGGGCTGTGGCTGCCAGGCGGCCACGGAAAGGGGGAGCATGCCCGTGAGCAGTGCTTTCCAGGAGGGGGGCATTCGGTATTTGTCATAAAGGAGTATGTTTACTGTTGGTGGATAAAGTGATTCAAGGGCCAGAGCTGGGGAGGAAGGTGTGCTCCGTGAGGGCAGAGGGGGCGATCCACAGGGCCAGCCGCCTTCCCAACCTGGCCTGAGGGGCTACCTCTGAGGCCCAGGGCTGCCAAGGCAAGAGGAAGTGGTCAAGCTGAGGCCACTCGGAAACTTCCTAAATTGCACTGTCCTGTCCTGTGATCTGGCCGCAGACCCTGTTTCCTCAAGGCTCTGCCTCCTGCTGGGGATTCCCAGGATCATATTCAGGCCCAGGCTCTGGCAGGCCTTCCACCCCAGCCCTCAGGATCTCAGCCTCTTTCGGGCGTGGGGCTGGGCTCCTGGGGCAGGGGTAACAGACAGGGAAACAGACTGGCTGCCTCAAGGCCAGTGAGGAGTGGCCTATCCCTGGCCAAACAGCGCTCCGACCCCGACCGCCCAGGAGAGGCAGGATGCTCAGGTTGGAAGGGCAGAGCGGAATAGCGAGGCTTTGTTTCCTCTTTCCTTACAAACTGCAGCCCAGACAGGGTTCCCAGGCTGCTGACCCACCCTTCCTCCGAAACCAGCCTGAGGGAGGAATAGCTCAGTTGCTGAGTCAGCTCAGCTGGAGGGGAGCAGTCCTCCCCCACTCCCCACCCCTTTCCCTTCCTGCCTCAGCCCAGCCCACCCTGGGCTTCAGCCCAGGCCCCCTCCACAGCCTGCCTCCAAGAGCCCTGGCCCCACCTAGGCCAGTCCTATCCAGCTGCTATTCAGGGCTGCTTGGTGTGATTGCTTTGGCAGAAGGGGTACCCCACCTTCCTGCCAGCCAGGAACCCTGACCCGGCACCCGGCCTCCTGCGCATCTCCTGCCAACAGCTGTTTGGCACAGCCTGTGTGTCTCAGTGGAGTTGGACACCACCTCCCTGCCACCCTAACCAGAGGAAATAGGGACCCCTGAGAAGCTGGCACAGAAAAGTCAGGGGTGTCTAGGGGTGGTAGGGCCTGTGCATGTGGCAAGGAGCTCAAAGATGAGCTCATGGCCCCCTTGTGTTTTTGTGGCCCACATCTGGAGGCAATTACAGATGTTATCCAGTGGGAGTTCTGCAAAACACAGCTGGAACCAGTGGAGGAGCCTGGGGAGGGGGGATGGCCAGAGGGAAGAGGAGGGAGAGCCCCGGGCTCCCAAGGCTGAATGCGGTTTCCCCATCACGAGGAAATTGTTTGGCCCTGATTCTGGAATCACAAGATGCTCTCCGAAGCCAAGGGGAAAGATGGGAATGGAGGACTAGAGACAAAGGGGGAAGGGGTGGAAGAGCAGGGAGAATTGCGGGGTGGAGGCTGCCCTGGGCCTGAGGGATCCAGCCCAGTGAGGCTGCCTGGCGACCCAGGAAGTGCCTTGGTGACCTCCAGGCCCTGGCTGAGTGAACTACCTGCCCTGGTCAGGCTGGGGTGAGAGGAGAGCAGAGGGCCCCAAGGCTCCTAAGAGACCTGCAAATGTGCTTTCACTGGCCCTACCCCCTTTGTCCATTGGGCCTGACCCAATGTCTACGGTTCCAAGTTCCTTTATTCGAAAGCAGCACATGTGAGTTAGAGCAGCCAGGAGGGAGCCAAGGGGAATCTGTGAGGAGGTTTGGGCAGAACCCAGGGAAGCCGACTCCGAGGAGACTAAACTGGGGGCAAGCGCTGAGGAGAGGCGGTTCTCTGCCCCACACTGCACCCCACACATTTGGAGGGGGGAGCCACTGACTCCCTTGCCATCACCTCCCTTCTCTAAGGATCTTGCCACCAGCTGCACCCACACCTCCAAGGCTGCCAGCCAGGCAGGGGGTCAGCAGGGTGGGAAGGGAGGATCTAAGTGGAACCCCAGAGAAGAGAGGACTGAGCAGAGTGACCCCCCAACACACAGCCTAGGCAGCTCTGCTGACCTCTCAGGGTCCCTCCCCAAGGGCCCCCTCTCCCCACAATCTGACAGACATCCCAGACCCCTCCCTGGAACCCCTCTGTATTCCTGTTTCCCTTTCCAAATGCAGGAAACCGACATTTGCCAAGATCCTCACAACACCCAATGGCACAGGTACCAACACTGCCTCCATTTTACAGATGCTATAACTGAGGCCCAGATGAGACTTGCTGACAGCCACGGCTTGTTAGTCCAAAACTAAAACCCAGGGTTTTTGTTGTTGTTGTTGTTTTTTTTCCTGTACGGGCAGATTCTGACCATGTCACTTGAGTATCCCTTCCCATGTGGACTCCACTAAGCCGGGTGGGTGTCTGCATGGCAGGGGATCGGCCAGCATGCATGTGTGCTTGACTAACTGCGCCCTGCAGTGCATCTGACATCAGCATGGGGACTGGGGGTGCCGGGGGAGAAGGGCCCTTCCTCAGGAGTCTACTTTGCCATCAGTCACGTCCCTTTGTGGGAGCAGGAGCAGGCATTGCTGGGGGAAGAAAGGAGGCAGCAGGACACGGAAGCCAAGGCACTGAGTGGAACGATGGCAGCAGGTAGGGGAGGAAAGAGCATGGTGAATGGCTGTGGCAAGGGTCTGGGAGGGTCTTCAAGGGCGGTTCCCACTCCGTAAACCCCAAGGAAGCCCCAGTCAAGGATGTTCCATTGTCCTACAATTCCCATTTCCCCTTCCAACCACTGCCTCCCCTTAAACCTAAATTCACCTCCTTGAGGAGATCAATTCCTGCACTAGCCTGGGGGGATTTGCCTTCCTCCTTCAGACAGTCTTGGGAGACAGGGGAGACCCAGAGATGGGGTGGGGGCAGGGAGATCTAGAGGCAGCCTGCGAGGAGGCTGGACAGCGGGGCCTGAAAGGGAGGCAGGCCTGACTGGCCAAAAGCCACCTTCCAAATGAGCTCACACACATACTTTCCACCCTGGCCCAGGGCCGATGGCTGAGCGCCTTCCAGGCCAGCCTCCCCCAGTCAGGCCCAACCCCCTCTGTCCTCCCCTGTCCCTCACCAGTCCTGGGCCCAGGGGTTCCACAACAGGAGCAGGCACCCCAGATGAGAGCTGTCACCACATTGGGGGTGGGGGCGGGGGGAGGCTTCCTCTCCCTCCACGCTGAGGCCAAGTACCCCCAGAGTCCCTTATTCCTCCAAGGGCCCTGTTTGTGGCTTAGAGGAGGAGGAGATTAGCTTCCTGCCCCCAAAGACCCACACCTGGGGAGGGAGGGGTAGAAGAGGGAACAGAAGAGGTGTCCAGACTGTAGTGAATTGGTGGAAGGACTTCCTTTGAGTGCCTGAAGTAGCTCATTGACTCAGGGACCAGGCCAGGTGTGGAGCTGCCTCACCATGGGTCACTTCCTGCTCACTCACTTGATTTCCCGCTAGGGGCACTTCCCTGATTTGGGGCAAGATGGGATCATGGGGTCTGTGTGACGCAAGGACAGGCTGACCACAAAGTTGGAGGGGAGGGACAAGAAAAGGGGAATAGGACACCAGTGCCTCCAAAGGCTTAGCAGACTCACACGCCTGCAACAGGCTGCAGCTCATTTTGATCCCGCCTGTGGTCAAAGACGTCACCCTTCGCCCAGCTTCCGAGACGTGTAGCACCAGGCCAGAGAGCAGGATCGAGTCCCAAAAGTGCTCCCCTTAGCCACTCAGTGCCTGGCTCTGTGCTGGGAGTGTGGCTGCCCTGACCATATACCCTGGATCCAATAATATCTTCCTAAGGTCCTGTGAGGAGTTAGTATATTCAGACATGACAATTTGTCTCGTTTTGGATTCCCAAAATACAGCCGCTGCAAGTGATCGCACAGCTGGCTGTTGCCATCTAAGGCACTAACCGTGTCATCCTGTCAAGGAATGACTATGACTTATAGTAATACTGACCTGGTCATCGCAGCCACTGGACAAATATGTACAGTCCTTACTTCTTAAAAAATCTATAGCAAAATTTATTGGGGTGCTATTAGAAAAGTCTAAAAAGGCGTCCTGGGGGAGGGTGATAATGAGCTCCGAGAAACACTGAATTAGAAGTCAACCTCTCAGTCACATGCATTTCCCCTCAACACCATCATTACCTTGTCCTTACTTTTTTTAAAAGATTTTATTTATTTATTTTTACAGAGTGGAAAGGAAGGAGAAAGAGAGGAGAGAAACATCAATGTGTGGTTGACTCTTGCACACCTCCCTCTGGGGATCTGCCCGGAAACCTAGGCATGTGCCCCGACTAGGAATCGAACTGGTGAACCCCTGGTTTGCAGGCTGGCACTCAGTACACTGAGCCACACCAGCCAGGGCTCCTTACTTTTTTTTTTTTTACAGAAGAGTAAGATGGTTCTAGGCACAAAGAAGCCCCTTAAGTTAATAAAAGTTTGCTGACTTGAATTGCCGACGAGAGCTGTGACATACATAAATAAATAGTGGCACTTGTGAGTACACAAGTACACAATACATACACAAGAACTGTGTTGTATACACATGTACATAAGTATTATGCATAATAAGTAGTGAATACGTAAGTTAAAAAATCATTGATCTATATTTACACTTAAGCTTATTTTATTTCTGTAAACTCTATTTCTGTGACTTTATATTTCACCTCAATCTTTCAAAGGTTAAAAAAATAAAGAAAACTATTGAGGTAAAAAGTGTCATAGCTCCAGAACCACTACTTTGTCCCTATAGGCCTCTTCCTTCTGTGCCGACCCTCCCCACCAGCCGACCCCTAAAGGGGGAAGGGTCAGTACCGGGTTGTGTTGGCCCAGCTTTTCTGGAAATATAGATCCTTCCACTGCACCCCGGTCCAGGCCGCTTCTGGACCCTGACCTGGAGGGCCCAGCAGCAGGGTCTCTCTTCCCTACAGCCCTCTAAGCTCCATTCCAGTTGTCCCCTGTCTCCTCCACTCTACTGGCTTGTGCTCCAGAGGTCCCCCCACCCTATGCCTGCACAAAAGTGCATATAAGTTCTGAGTGGAGGAAAGATGGGGAAGGGGACCAAAGACCCACCTCTCTCTGGCTGGCGGTGCACCAGCCCACCCCCCTACACAGCAGAGACCAGCTGGGCAAGTTTTGGAAGGTGGCAGCTCCCCCTTGTGCTGGGTATCGGCACTGCAAATCAAGCCCGAAGTAAGAGAAGCAGAGGCAGAGCCAACCGCCCCACCCCGCCCCCCACGGGACCACAGATACCACCAGCCTGTCCTGTCCCCTTTCCCACTTCCCATGTTTCCACCCGGGACACCTGTACTTAAGGGGGTGGTGCTATGGGCGCGACAAGATGGCAAGCCTTAGTCTTCCAGCTGCAGAGAGGGCCTTGTCAGAGTTTCCATCTCCCGTCCCTGTGTGGGGGTTGGTGGGCAGCCCTCGAATAACTCGGAGAAGGACAACGTTGAGGGGGTTGGCACAGAAGAGTCGCGGGAGGAGGAGAGACACTTTGTAGCCCTCTCTTCAGAGGTCCTCTGAGTTGTCACACTGCCCCCCTGTGGATGCCTCAGACACTGATCACTCCCCGACGCTGATCGTCTAGGCTTCTGGTTGGGGGTCCAGGTGGGTCGGCTCTCCAGGACTTCAGAATGCTGTGACAGAACCCCTTCTAGCCAAGGCAAGCGGGCCTCCGTAGCGCCTTTACTTAAGGGTGGGACATTTCTGTGACACTCCTCTGAGGCCTTTGGAGGCCTTGGGGGATGGGGAGAGCCGCTAACCTGCACGCACCCTCCTATACCCATCCTCCCCCTGAGGCCAGGAGAATCCTTTAAGCCCAGCCTCACACTTACAAGGTTCTTAAATATAGAAGTTTTAAAAAATGTCTGTAGGTATTTTGTGAATAGCACTGTATTATTGCCTTGTGCTAAAAGTTTCATTCGCTAAATATAAACATTTAAAATATACCAAGTATTATCAAAACCATCTTAGTATTTAATTTTGCAATATACCGGGGGCTCACACAATGGACATGATTGAGGTCACTCTCAAACCTCCGAGAGGTGCCCCCAGCCCTCCACCTCAGGCTCCTCCAAAGCACAAGGAAGCTTGCTACCATATGGTAGGGTCTTCAGCTTCCCCACTCCCTTCAAACACGGAAGTTTCCCCATCTTGAAAAGCTCTCTACTGCATACTTCTGCATCTTGGATGATTTCCCCAGCCTCCCCTTTTTCTCTCCAGCCAAGGTTTTCCAAGAGCTGTCTGCATTCCTTCTCCAGTCATTTCTTTGTAGCCTAACCTCATCTCTATCCCAACCGAGGATTTTCAGAAATTTACTGAAACTGTGGGCGACCTTTCTTTTCACCCTAGGCCTTTTCCTCCTTTCACTTTTTTTTTACATAAAATTTAAAATTTTAATGGTAAAAAGATAATAAATATGAAAGACAAACAATAGATTGTGAAAATGTTTCTAAATCAAACATCTACATCTAAATGAAAAAAATAAGAGAGTCTACAAATTGATAGGAAAAACATAACTAAAAAGGAAAATGACCAAAGGATATTAGTGACTAGGTAAGTCACATGACTAACAATATAAGATGACTAACCCCACTGTAGTTTGGGATATGCAAATTAAAGAAACTAGTTATAATTTTTTAAAAAGATTTTGTTTATTCATTTCTAGAGAGAGAGGGAGGGAAGGAGAAAGAGAGGGAGAGAATCATCAATGTGTGGTTGTCTCTCGCATGCCCCCCTACTGGGGACTTGGCCAGCAACCCAGGCATGCGCCCTGACTGGGAATCGAACTGGTGACCTTTTGTTTCACAGGCAGGCACTCAAACCACTGAGCCACAGTAGTCAGGGCCAATTATAATATTTTTATTTAGAGTATCAAAGAAAATGAGGGCAGTAACATCCAATGCTGGTAAAGAGAATTGGAGAGTAGTACATTCAAACTTACAGGAATGTGACCTACTCTAAAATTTTTCTGAAACAGTTACCTGCACCATTTATTACAATTAAAAACAACATACTTGCCCTGGCTGGTGTGGCTCAGTGGATTGAGTGCCCACCTGCAAACCAAAGGGTCCTTGGTTCTATTCCAAGTCAGGACACATACCTGGGTTTCGGCCCAGGTCTCCAGTAGGGGGCGCTGTGAAAGGCAACCACACCATGTTTCTCTTCCCCTCCCTTCCCCTCTCTCTAAAAATAAATCAATAAAATCTTTTAAAAAATAAAATGAGGACAACAAAAGTGCTTTTCTGTGGTTTCATCATCCTGGTCTCAGCTCCACTGTCATCTCCTAAAGTGGCCTTCCCTGACCATTAAAACAAACAAACAAGCAAACAAAACCTACATACTCCCTTTGACTACAGCTTCTGCCCCAGTAATCCCATTTTAGGAACTTTGCTCTTTAGAAATAGAAGCACAATTACATGCATTCGTTCACTTTCTTTGGCTTCATGTGATCATCTAAGACAATTTGCTTTCAGAATTTCCCTTTCCCCTTCTCTTCTGGGAAGTTACGACACCCTGAAAGCTGTGAGTGAGTCCATAGTTGTCAAGGAGCCCTGACGGCCCAGGGACAGGTGTCCCTCTGCATTAACCCTACCTGCGCCCTCAGTCTTCTGTGCCTCCAACAGGGAGTTCGCTGACTTTCTTTATTTGCTCCATTAATTCCAGTTTCTGCTCTCCAGACTATACAAAATAAACAAATTCTTGCTTTACACTACAGCGCTTCAAATATTTGGATCTAGTTTTTGTGTGTTCAATCCCTCATGAAAGTTAAGCTTTTCTTTATGTGTAAAACTTTCTGGTTCCACAAGCAGCTTTTCACATGATATGGCTTAAAGACCCCACGCCATTCCTATTGCCCTCTCTGGACTAACGCATTTTACCAGTTTTTTAAACATAGTTTCTAGTACATGAGAGGCGGTACCACACAGTGTTAGACGCAAGGGCTCTGGAATGACAGCATCTAGGTTTGAATCCAGTTGTACAATTACTACTGGGGTGAATTTCAGCAAGTTATACACCCTCCCTAAGCTTCAATTTTCTCTTCTTTATGATGGGGTTAATAATAAAAAGGGTAGATGAGTAGATTAAAAGATATAATCTGTGTAATGCCTATGGCTGACAGTCATTGACTAATTGATTCATTCAACAAACATTTATGAAGTACCTACTTTGTACTTGGGCACTGAGGAAATACCAGCTAACAAATGGATCCCTGCCCCCATTAAACTTACATTCTTGTGAGAGAAGCAGGCAGGAAACAAGGCAAATGAATAAAATATATACTATATTAGATAGTGATAAGAATTTTCCAAATCTTTAAATTCTGCATTCTTTTTGATGAAAAATTCCACCTGTATTCTCTTCTCTCATTTTAGTGTAAGCATTCAAGAGAAACCAGGCTGCTTCTTCAACATTTTGCTTAGAAATTTCTTCAACCAAATATCGAGTTTCATTGCTCACAAGCTCTACCTTCCACACACCACTAGGATTCGAACCGTTAAGCGGAGCCCTTTGCCACTTTGTAATAAGGAACCCCTTCTCCCCACTTTCCAATACCCCTCAGCTCCATCTGGGACCTCCCAGAATCACCTTTACTGTCCATCTTTCTAACGACATTCTCTCTACCACATAGGCATTCTTTAAGAAAACTGAAGCCCTCTCCGTAGCACTCCTCTTCCGAGCCCTCACGAGAATTGCCCTCAACAGGCCACTCATGGCAATGCAGGCTGTCTCCAGCGTGCCCCTCAGGCTCTTCTGGGCTCTGCCCATTTACCCAGCTCCAAAGCCACTTCTACATTTTTAGGCATTTGTTACAGCAGCACCCCCGCTTCTCAAGACCAAGTTTCTGTCTTAGTTCATTTGGTCTTCTTTTTTTAAAAAAAATTACCACCAACTGGGTAGCTTATAAACAACAGAAATTTATTGTCCACAGTTCTGGAGGTTTGAAAGCCCAAGATTAAGGGCCAACATGGTCACCTTCTGGGGAAGCTTCTCTCCCTGGTTCACAGCCAGTGCCTTCTCACTGTGTCCTCACACAGCAGAAAGGCTAGCGTTCTACCCTCGGGACCAAAGCATCTCCCAAAGGCCCACCTCCTGAGACGACCATCCTCAGGGTGAGGAAATTCACAAAAGAATTTGGGGGGACAGCGCCCAAAGCACAGTACCATATAAATTCAGTATCTGGCATCATTGGCTTTTTGGCTTCATGCATATTAAACCCGGTGTTTTTATTGATACAGTAGAAAAAAAGAATTTGGGGTACACAAACATTCAGACCATAACACCTTGTCTCCTGCACATGCTAGGAGTTTGATCTTGAGCAAATTATCTAAACTATCTGTGATTCAGTTTCCTCAATTATAAAACAAGGACAAAAACAACACCTATTTCCTAGAGCTATGGTGAGGATTAAATGATATTATATGCGTGAAGTACTTAGAACAGCGCCAAGCATACGGTGAGTACTCTGTAAAAGTTACGCTGTCATTTTGAAAACCAAACTTCTGCCCATAATCCATTGCTTCCACTATTTTTCATAATTCCTGAAAGAATTCTGAGAACATCTCCATAGACCCATCCCTACTTGACCCATGTACTTGATGGTCTAGGATGTGATTTATGTAAGTCTGGACACTTAAACTCACTAAACAAATTAAAGCTTAAACTCATTATAAGCACCTTGGTCCTCTTTTCTTCCTCATATGTTTTTTTGGTTTGAATTCACTCTTAAATATGTTTTGCACAGTGCCTTGCACTTGGGAGTCATTCTAATAAGTAATAAAAAGCTCAAAAAGTATTTGCTGGGACTTCTGGCCAAGATGGAGGCGTAGCTGCACACGCTGTGCCTTCTCTCACAACCAAGATTAAGGACAACAAAAATATAGAACCAAAAAAAGGAAAACTCAACCAGGACAGAGAGAAAATTGAGTTGTGCGGGAGTCCGACAACAACGATTCACCCAGACTGGTATGAGGGGTGGAGTCCACGGCCTGCAGAATCGAATCCTGGTGGAATAAGCTGGTGGTGGTCCCGGGCGTGCAGTCACCCCAGACTCACAGGCGGTGGCATTGCCGATCACAGGGAGGCCAGGCGGGGCGCACAAGGCAGCGAGCGGACTGCGGACACACATTCACGCACAGATAAACCAGGCGAAAACAGGCAGCAAGACAGACTGCATGACGCAGGGCCCCAGCGCCGGGAAGTGCAGCCTAAAAGCACCCATTGAGAACACTTGTGGGGGCTGCGGTGCCGGGAGGGAGTCCCAGCCTCACAGGACAGTTCACTGGGGAGACCCACGGGGTCCTGGAGCATGCGCAGGCCCACCCACACGGAAATCAGCACCAGAAGGGCCCAATTTGATAGGGGAAAGAGGCTGAAGGGACTGGAATCTGCGAGAGAGAATGGAGCAAGCGCCGTTGTTCCCTCTCAGACCCCGCCCCCACATCCAGCATCACAACCCAGCAACTGGGCTGCCCGGCGCTGGTGAATGCCTGAGGCTCCACCCCTCACTACGTAACAGCCGCAACCAGGCAAAAACAAAAAAAAACAAAACCAAGGATGGCTCAAAAGGGAGAACAGGCCAGGGCCCCGAAGCTAATTCATCTGAGTGACCAGGAGGTGGTCAACCTATCAGATGCAGAGCTCATAGCACTGGTAGCCAACCTATCAGAAGTACAGTTCAAAGCTCTGGTGATTAGGAAGCTCACAGAATTGGTTGATTTTGGTCACAAATTAGAGGAACAAATGGAGGCTACAATAAGTGAAACGAAGAAAAATGCACAGGGAACCAATAGTGATGGGAGGAAAACTGGGACTCAAATCAATGGAGTGGACCAGAAGGAAGAAAGAAACAACCAAACAGAAAAGAATGAAGAAACAAGAATTCAAAAAAATGGGGAGAGGCTTAGGAACCTCCAGGACATCTTTAAATGTCCCAACGTCCGAATTATAGGGGTACCAGAAGGGGAAGAGGAAGAGCAACAAATGGAAAACTTATTTGAACAAATAAGAAAGGAGAACTTCCCCAATCTGGCAAAGGAAATAGACTTCCAGGAAGTCCAGGAAGCTCAGAGAGTCCCAAAGAAGCTGGACCCAAGGAGGAACACACCAAGGCACATCATAATTACATTAGCCAAGATTAAAATGAAGGACAGAATCCTAGCAGCAGCAAAGGATAAAGGCACAGTCACCTACAAAGGAGTTCCCATCAGACTGTCAGCTGATTTCTCAAAAGAGACCTTACAGGCAAGAAGGGGCTGAAAGAAGTATTCCAAGTCATGAAAGTCAAGGACCTACATCCAAGATTGCTCTATCCAGCAAAGCTGTCATTTCAAATGGAAGGGAAGATAAAGCGCTTCTCAGATAAGGTCAAGTTCAAGGAGTTCATCATCACCAAGCCCTTATTATATGAAATGTTAAAGGGACTTACCTAAGAAAAAGAAGATCAAAAATAGGACAGTAAAAAGACAGCAAACTCACAGATATTAACAACCACACCTAAAACAAAAACAAACTAAGCAAACAGCTAGACCAGGAGCAGGAACACAGAAATGGAGATCACATGGAGGGTTTGCAACAGGGGAGTGAGAGGAGGAGGGAGAAAAGGTACAGAGAGTAAGTAGCATAGATGGTGGGTAGAAAATAGACAGGGGGAGGGTAAGAATAGTGTGGGAAAAGTAGAAGCTAAAGAACTTATGACACATGGACATGAACTAAAGGAGGGGAATGTGGGTGGGAGGGGAATGATGGGGGAGAAATGGGACAACTGTAATAGCATAATCAGTAAAATATAATTAAAAATAAAAAAAGAAAGGGAAGAGATATCAGATAGTCGATGAGATTCAGGAAAATATGACGGGGCAGCTGATAGCGAATGAGAGCACTGTGTGAGGTCCCAGGTGCCTACTTTGAAGGGGTCTGAGGTGTCATTATCCTATGTACAGTGTTTCTGGTATTTTGTATCTTCTTTAATAAATGTCTCTACTTTCCATATTAAAAAAAAGTATTTGCCATTGTTTTACTCTGGTGCAGTTTCTTCTGGATGATGATGATGATGATGATTGCTCCCAACAGCATAGATCTTGATTTTATTTTCAGCAATTTTCTGAAATTTTCCAAATTTTCTGTTTATTCAGTACACCAGACCATGGGCTCTCTTCCTCCTTCCCCCTACAACCCTTCCCATCTCACCACCATCTGTCCTGCTTCCTTTCCCAACCGCCCACATTTCCCAACCACCCACATTCTGGCTGCCATGGGTACTCCCCATGGCTCTCTGGCTTTTCAATTTATGTACCTGACCTCTTTTTCCAACTAGACTGAAAGCTCCCTGAAGCTAAGGTGAAGTCCTCAGAGTTCCAGGCATCAGCTAAGGACCCAGCATGGAGAACACAGCCAAACATGCTACTAAAAGCTCCATGATCGCTTTCAGAACTCAAATATTTTTAATTTCCCCAACCTCTTTGACCTCTTTCCTTTGCTCAACATCCTCCTCCTACGTGGAGGGTTCTGTCTCACCCCTCATTAATCCCAAGGGCTGCAGTAGAGAGCGGAGAGAGGTGAGGCACGGGTCCGAGTGGCAGAAAGGCCTTTTCCTAACCAACTCTGTGGCTTCAGGCCCTGCGGAGATCCCAGTTTTGAACATATCAAGGCCAATGTCGTTAACATAAAACCGTTTTGCACCATTTGTAAAGCGGCAGGAGTAGTAAGGATCCAAGTGAACGTTCTATCCAAAGCAAGATAGCCTAGATTCAAAACTTTGTTTCAGCATTTACTAGATCCACGATCTTGGGAAAAATACTTAACCTTTCTATACCCGGACTTTCCTTATCTGTAAAATGGGAGTAACAATAGTGTCTTACCTCTCAAGATTGTTGAGAGGAATAAAGAGCACAAACACTTGAAAAGTGCTTAGATTTGTGCCTGAAACGTGGGGGGAAAAAAGCTCAAAAATATTTGCTGTCGGTATTGTTTCTTAATCTTACCTATCAGTAAATCGGTAACCTCCAAGCTCCCAGAAATTAGAAATATCTCCTGTGACTAACAATTATTATTACTACCAGGTACGGAGCACCTTCTATATGCTCAACTTGCAGTATCTCCCTAAAGGATTGACAACCTTACGAGGGAGATGCACTATTATTACCCTCATTTCATAACTGAGAAGCACAGGGAGGTTAAACGATTTTCTCAAGGTCACAAAGCCAGCAAGGGGGGAAGTCATGTTTATTCATTTATTTACCATTTATTGAGTTTTTTCTGTGTCGGAGCAGGAGAGAAGCCCTGTGGGTACAAAGGTAAACAGGAAGTTTCCGTTTTCAGAAAAGAGGCAGGGCGGAGCCTGGAGTGATGAGTAAACAAATAGTTATTACACCGTGTGGTAATTTCTATAATAGAGGCTAACTACAAAAAGTGCTACCGGAGCTCAGACACTGACACAAGAGAAGTCCTGAGAGCTTGCGCCCAAAGGAAAGACATGACAATTACGGAATAAGCAGCTGTCTTTGACAAACGTGTCCTGTAACAAACGAGTTACACCGAAAGGAATAAACAAAGCAGAGATAAAACTGGAGACCGAGCGCGGCTCGAGAAGCCTGTCCGACCAGTCCCGGCAGGGCCGGAAAGGGGTTAAAGCGCGCAGGTGGGCGGGGCGCGCGCTGTGGAGCGGGGGTGGGGCTAGGCTCGTCCCCGCCCCCTTCTTCTGCCCCGGTTGCTCCAAGCCCTAGGGTGCCGCCCGGACGAGGGCCGGGGAGCTGGGCAGTGCTTCCTGTCCCCCTCCCCGCTCTCCTGCCGCGTTCCTCTGAGTAGACGCACTGGATAAGTTAAGCCGCTCCCGGGCCGGCAGTGCAGGTGAGGGTCGGCAAAGTTTCGCTCGAAGAGGAAGTGGCCTCCAGCCCCGGCAGGTGGCGGCCAGGCCTGAACCCGGGCGCTCGCGGCCTGCGGGCGAGCTCTAGGCGAGGGCGCGCCCCGGAACCCGGCCTCGAGCCGATTCCCGGGGCTTCGGGAGCAGGCTTCGAGGGGCGGCTTTCAGTGGGAACGCGGCGGCAGCCCGGAAGACAACTCCGAAGTTGGCGAGAGTCACTGCCCCTGCACTCCGGCCGTCGCCGCCTCCCCGCCCCCAGCCCTGGCATCCCCAGCAAGGGTCGAGGAGCCCGGGCCATGGAGCCCCCTCGGGGAGGCGGCACTGGGGGGCCTGGACGCTCAGAGCGGCGCCGTCTCCGCACCGGGTAGACAACAGAGGCTTCGGAACTCTTTCTGCTGCTCCGGACGGCTCAGGATGCCACCGGCCATCCTACTCTTCCTCCTCCTGGGTAAGAAACCGAAACGAAACTCCTCACTCGGCACCCCGCCCCCAGAGCTGTCACGTCCCCAGTCGCGCTAGCTCGGTACCTCCTCTGCTGCCCCCCAGCCTGCCCTGCCAGCCCGTGCCCCCAGCCCTGCCGCCGCACCCAGCGCTGCCTGCCCCAGCCCCCGAGAAGTCTTTAGGCGCCCCCTCAGCCCTCATCCTCCCTCCGGCTTCCCTAGATCTCCGGGCCACCCCTCCGGCCACGCTGCGGAACGCTTCCTTTGAGGTTGTACGCGGTAGTCCCCCTGCTTCACCACCCCTTCCCATAAACTACCGGGAAGTCCCAGGTGGCTCCTTTTCCCCCTTGAGTTGTACAGTTGAAGAAAACTTCTAAATGCCTCCGTCTCCTGCCCTTTCTCGCTCTTCCTCTAGGAGGCGTGCTGGCACATCCAGACCGGATAATTTTCCCAAATCCTGGTGAGCAGTGATGTCTCTGGGGCCTTGGGGCTTGGTAAAATGAGGGAAGACCCAAGAGAAGGAGTCTCTCTTCTCTGAGTTCTTCTGGTACCTACCGTAGTTTTTGAGTGGAGATTATCCACCCTTTATTTTACAGATGGGGAACTGAGACCCAGTATGAGCCCTCACCTGGTAGTTACCTAGTTTTTGGTTTTTTTCCCAATCTCCATGCTTGATCTCCCTAACCAGAATGTAGTCTCCCTGAGAGTAGAGACAGTATTTCCTGGCCGGATGGCCCCAGTGGCTGGCACAAAGCAGACCTCGGGTTGTTTATGCTCTTGTTACTTTTAAGATGAAGCCATGATGCATGTGGGGAGGAGGGTGACCCATTGAAGACTGACTGACTATATTAGAGTATGGTGGTCAGGGGAAGTTTGCTCCTTTTTTTTTTTTTTTTTTTTAAATTAATTTTAAAGAGACAGAAGAAAGGAGAGAGGGAGAGAAAGAAAATCAGTTTATTGTTCCACTTATTTATGTATTCGTTGTTTGATTCTTGTATATGCCCTGGCCAGGGTCAAACCCTGCAACCTTGGCATATGGAGACAATGCTGTAACCAACTGAGCTGCCCAGCTAGGGCTGTCTGCTCATTCTTGGGGAACCCAGGCCCTTGAAGGCCTCAAGCCTGGGGAGAGGTGGGTTGGTAATGGACTCTCAACCAGTTTCCCTGCCTCTCTCACCAGCCTGTGTGGACCCCCCAGCAGTGCTTTTGGAAGTACAGGGCATCTTACAGAGGCCCCTGGGCCGGGACAGCCGCAGCTCCCCTGCCAACTGCACCTGGCTCATCCTTGGCAGCAAGGATCAGACTGTAACAGTCAGGTGAGAAGCAGGGCACGTCCCCCTTCCACTCCCCTGCCCTTCCCCACTTCATCACAGGAAAGCCTTCAGGGGGTCACTTCTTTGTAGACATTCTATCCCTGTCAACAGGGGGAAGAGTAGAACATAACTCTGCCTTATCTGTCCTAAAAGCCTGGCTTATTCTTGACCAGACACAGTGAATTGGAGGTGGGCGGAGATGGACATCTAGCTTGGGTCCTGGTCATTTCTGAAGGTCAACAGTCTCTCTAGAAACAGTCCCTGGGCTCCTGTATGGCTGCTCTGAGGAGTGCTTCAGTCCTTGCACATCCTTGCCTAGGGTTCAGAGGTATTTCCTTAATTAATTTAGAACCTTCAGCCTCCCCAGATCTCTTAAATAGTCCAGGTCTCCCCAGGCTCCTCCAACCTTGGGCCATGGGATTGGGGCCCATGTTAATTACCTAGCTATTTGCTTCACACAGTTCACTTCTCATGAATTTACCCAGAAAGAGGTAGGTGAAGGGAGAGGGGCAATCTGGGGAGAGGCTGTTGGGGCAGAGGGTTCAAAGTGCTGGTGTTCCCAGGTCTCACCACCAGGCATTTGGAGAGGATGGCAAGTTCTGGTTCATCGAACTGTATGGTAATTGTCAGTTACTGCTAACACTGTACTTGAGTGACAGTGCTGCAACAACTGGAAAGCAATACACCTGTTTTTATCGCAGTCCCAGAAGACAAGTCAGTTTTTCAGGGTGTGTCTCATAGACTCATGGTGTCACTGGCCTCTGTCAGGACTATTGCCATTGACTACTGAGGAATTTGGCTAACTGAATTTTCACTTGGCTATTCGGATTGTGAATAAGTAGATATTTGTGCATTTGGGGGTAGAAAAGGCCTGAGGGAGGAAGAAGCCAGCAGCAGTCAAGAATATCTTACATCTTATTCTTCTCCACCCCTACAGGTTCCAAAAACTGCACCTGGCCTGCGGCTCAGAGCGCTTAATCCTACGCTCCCCTCTCCAGCCACAGATCTCCCTGTGCAAGGCACCTGCCAGCCCTCTGCAGCTGCCTGGGGGCAACGTCACCATCACCTACAGCTATGCTGGGGCCAGAGCACCTATGGGCCAGGGCTTTCTACTCTCCTACAGCCAAGGTGAGCTAGACAGGGGTGTCCGTGGGGCTGTTAACACAGGCAGTGGAAGCCCCAGTGAGGAGGGGAGGGTCCCACCAGCTCCGGCACTCCACAGCCCTTCTCCATGGTGCCTCTGCAGATTGGCTGATGTGCCTGCCGGAAGAGTTCCAGTGCCTGAACCACCGCTGTGTGCCCTCAGCCCAGCA
This sequence comes from Anoura caudifer, assembly GCA_004027475.1. Classification (NCBI taxonomy): domain Eukaryota; kingdom Metazoa; phylum Chordata; class Mammalia; order Chiroptera; family Phyllostomidae; genus Anoura; species Anoura caudifer. Next base: position 6,796 of record PVKU01007036.1, on the reverse strand, counting down.
CTGCGACGGGGTCGACACCTGTGGAGATGGCTCAGATGAGGCAGGTTGCACTTCAGATCCCTTCCCTGACATGACCCCAGCCTCTCTTTCCACCCTATCCTGCAATCACACCTTGGAAGACTTCTATGGGGTCTTCTCCTCCCCTGGCTACTCACACCTGGTCTCAGTCTCCCATCCCCAGTACTGCCTCTGGCTGCTGGACCCCCACGATGGCCGGCGCCTGGCAGTGCGCTTCACAGCCCTGGATCTGGGCTATGATGATTCAGTGCATGTGTATGATGGCCCTGGGCCCCCCGAGATCTCCCGGCGGCTGCGCAGGCTCACCCACTTCAACAATGGCAAGGCTGTCACCGTGGAGACGCTGTCTGGCCAGGCCATCGTGGCCTACCACACAGTTCCTTGGAGCGGTGGTCGGGGCTTCAACGCCACCTACCATGTGCAGGGCTACTGCTTGCCTTGGGACCAACCCTGTGGCTTAGGCTCTGGCCTGGGGGCCAGTGAGGGCCTAGGTGAGCGCTGCTACAGTGAGGCACAGCGCTGTGACGGCTCGTGGGACTGTGCCGATGGCACAGATGAGGAGAACTGCCCCAGCTGCCCACCTGGACACTATCCCTGTGGGCCTGCTGGCACCCCTGCTGCCACAGCCTGCTACCTGCCTGCTGACCGCTGTAACTACCAGACCTTCTGTGCTGATGGAGCAGATGAGAGGCGGTGCCGGCACTGCCAGCCTGGCAACTTCCGATGCCGGGACGAGAAGTGCGTGTATGAGACATGGGTGTGCGACGGGCAGCCAGACTGCGCCGACGGCAGTGACGAGTGGGACTGCTCCTATGCCCTGCCCCGCAAGGTCATTACAGCCGCGGTCATTGGCAGCCTTGTGTGCGGCTTGCTGCTGGTCATTGCTCTGGGCTGCACCTGCAAGCTCTATGCCATTCGCACCCAGGAGTACAGGTCAGCTGGCTGTAGAGGAGTGGGGACTGAGGGTGAGGCAGGGCCCGTGCTGCCACCAGAGAGTAGGAGGGTACCCATGTTTGGCATAGGTTCCCGTGGCAAACTTATGGGTTGGTTCGTGGGGTTATCCAGCTTGGGGAGAAGGATGCTTCTCCAAGGGAAGGATAGCTCTAGGTTTTCCAGCCTCAGAGGAGGAGGGGACCTCAGTGACTTGGGAAAACCATAGCATAGTTTCAGTTGTCCTGTCCTGGGTGTGGAGGGAAGAGGCCTGTCCAGGCTGGGATAGGCTGCTCTATCCAGAACCACCTCTGACTGAGCAGCCGGCATTCCTTCCAGCATCTTTGCCCCCCTCTCCCGAATGGAGGCTGAGATTGTGCAGCAGCAGGCGCCTCCCTCCTATGGGCAGCTCATTGCCCAGGGCGCCATCCCACCTGTGGAGGACTTCCCTACAGAGAACCCTAACGATGTAAGTCGCTACCCCCAACCCTAGCTCACCCTGCTCCCAACCCCACTGGGGCCCTGCCACGGCCCCTCCTCACCTCTCTAACTCTGATGTCTGCCTTCTGTCCTTGCAGAACTCAGTGCTGGGCAATCTGCGTTCTCTGCTACAGATCTTGCGCCAAGATATGACTCCAGGGGGTGCCTCAGGTACCCGCCGCCGCCATCGGAGCCGCTGTGTGCGCCGCCTGGTGCGCCGTCTCCGCCGCTGGGGCCTTCTTCCTCGAACCAATACCCCAGCCCGGACCCCTGAGACCAGACCCCAGGTCACACCTTCTGATGCTCCCCTTGAAGCCCTAGATGGAAGCACAGGTCTGGCCCGTGAGGTTGGGGCAGTAGGTGGGCATGATGGAGACCAGGCACCTCCACTGCCTGCCAAGGCCCCCCTCCCATCTGCCATTGTACCTCCGGCTGTCCCTACTGTCCCAGAGGCCCCAGGGCCGCTGCCCTCAGTGCCTGTAGAACCATCACTGCTGTCTGGAGTGGTCCAGGCCCTGCGAGGCCGCCTCCTGCCCAGCCTTCGGCCCCCAGGACCAACCCAGCCCCCAGGACCAACCCGAACCCCACCTGAACCCCACACGATAGTCCTGTCCCCAGAGGATGAGGACGACGTGCTGCTGGTGCCACTGGCTGAGCCAGGGCTCTGGGTGGTTGAAGCAGAGGATGAGCCACTGCTTGCCTGAGGTGGCCCAGCTATCCGGAGGGCTCTAGTCACAGTGACAACAACCCTTTAGAAAGCAGCTCAGCTTCTCTTCCACTGCTTCCCTCCCTGACCCTCAGTCTAAGGGGACTTGGTGAGCCTCCCTCTGGCCCTGCATAGCTGCTGTTATGTCAGGTGTCCCTCAGGCAGAGAGAGGGGTCTCTCCCATGGCTCCCTCGGCACCTGGCGGGAGATCACAGTCTCTCTGCCACCACCCTGCCTTCACACCACCACCGTTTGGATGGCTGTCTTCAAAAAGTAAAGTTCTAGAGAGGTCATAGGCCTGAACACTCCATCCTTTCCAATCTCCCACCCAAAAGTGGCCTTAAGCACCAGAATGCCAATTGGCTGGAGAGCTCCAGCCCACAAGGGGAGGATTTAGGCAGGGCCTGAGGTTGGCACTGTGATCCTTCCTATGGGGCCTGGTTTGAAAAAAGAACAACAAATGCTTCTGTCCCAGAGCTAGGTCATTGCCCAGAAATCAAGGCTGAAAATAAAGGAATCCGAAATTTACGGTTTTTGTTAAATGAGCTGTGAGCTTGCGCCCTGCCTCTCTACCTGTCTCAGCTGATGCTTACCTCTCTTGGTTCCTTCTTGTGTGGGCCTTTGCTCTGGCTTCTACTTCTGCCTCTTCCTATTGATCTTCTAACCACAGTCTTAAATGTTATACCACTCAGCGGGTAAGAAAGTTCAAGGGGCCCCACGAACCGGCCTCTCCACCTCCACTCGCCACCCAGCACCCAGCTCCACTGAGGGTGAGTGCCAGGCCTCTTCACTGCCAGGCCGGGCCCTGTAGCGGGACGGCTCCCGTTGGCGGGGTACTCCCAGAATGCAGATCGCAGGAGCAGACTGTCCCTGCTGGATCGTGGGAGTTGTGACGCCTGCCCTCAGCCCTCTGCCCCACCACGCACGGTCTGTCCTAGGGGAGACAGATGGACTTTTGGTAGCTAGGCTGCCTCAAAGCAGGCAAAGGTGAATCAAGAGAAAAATCAAAAACACTTGGGGGTGTGAGGATGCTGGCATCAATTTGGCCAAATCTAAGAGGTCCTCCTGGAAGAGGGCCCAAACTAGATCCTAAAGAATGCTGTCAGTAGTTAGTATAGAGTTGTGAGTTCTAGTCAGGGTGAGCGTCCACAAGATAAGCAAACTAAGCAGACAAGGGTGAGGGCTGTAGGCTGGACCCTGAACCTCCTCAGACAAGGGGCAGGAGCACAAACAGTGGCCAGAGCCAAAGAGTTGTGGGTGATGGAGGAGGGAATAATCAGAAAAATGTTGGAACCCAGTCTCTGAAAAGCAAGTTGACAGCTGCCCTAGAGTTTGACATTAAAATCTGGATAAAGGGTATAGAAGGAGTCTGATGCCCCAGGAGCAGAGCTGAGACATCCCTGAAGGAACCAGCTCCCCAGGGGACTTCCAGTCCTGTCCCGTCCTTACACTTCCTGTCCAGTCTAGCCTCTCCCCACTCTCCTGTTGGTCACCCCGCCAAACATCTTTACATGCACACTGACTGCATGTTTCCTCTCTCCCAGTGAGCGAGAGCCTGAGGAACGACAGAGATGGGGTATGGTGTAGCCCTGGGGCTCTGGCATCTTGGCTCAGGAAAGACCCAAGTTTCTCACTCCAGACCCTCTCCAGAGACTGGGGTGGGGTGGGGGGGGGTGCTCTACAGATCCTCATTCTTGCTTACTGTTCTCTCTGGACCTTCCTTCCCAAGTGCCAACAACCCCTGGGGCCCACCAGCGTCAGGCCCAGTGCAATGAGGAATGGTGATTACCCCTCCCATCCCTCCATCACCTGCTCTGCCCTCTCCATGCGCCATCTCAGAAACCTTCAGCCTGGTATCTTCATCCCCTGTCCTACCCCAGACTTTTTCTGTAACTTGAAAGCAGACACACATTTAAGGTGAGAACGCCCCTCTTGGTGGAAGGCTCAGAGTGCTGGAGGGAGGACTTGAGGGTAGAGGTCACTAGGAAGGCCTGCGTGTGTAGGGAGATCCACACGCCCGAAGGAAGCTTCTCTAGGTGCTGGGTGTGCTGTAGGAGATGCAAGCGGTGACACTACATTTTTGTCAGCCACACTGAAACCCCAGGTTGGCGGGGAGAGGGAGTTGGCCTTGTACAGGTAGTATGGGAAAACCAAAACAGGTTCCTAACCAGGAGAGGGTGGAGCAATGGAGAACAGTCACCAGAGTTTAACTATGGCCCAAGGGGAAAAAGGCAACTTCAAACACTATCAGAATAATAGACAGTATGACCTGTGATGCCCAGTATCAGGGGTCTAAGAGGAGGGAGGTTTCTCAACTTGAGAGGGGGATGGGCTGGGAATCTGAGCTAACAGAGTCCAGTCCTTAAGGAGCAGAATCTGGTCCTGAACCTAGAAGGAAGAGAGTCCCCCAGCCACACAAGCAAAGGCTGTGTGAGCACCAAAGGTTCAAGGTGAAACCCAACCTGTTCCCTATGGCCTAAAGCTGGTTTGAGGGCAGGCAGAAGTCACGGTCAGGACCCCTGCTGGGTTCTGCAGCTGCTGACTCACTCTAATTTGATAGCATAGAAATGAATCCAACCACCTAATTGAGTTTTCCAGCTACATCAAGCTCACCCTTTTATAATTTAAAACTTTCCTAAAAACTCATTTTGGAAGGAAACCATTCTAAACATCATATCATCTTTAGTACATCTGCAATATAACAAATTTTTCTGGGAAGCTGAGGATCTTCATGGAAACTAGTGGCTCCTCTTCAGCAATGTTTTCAGAAGTTAGTTGTGTGAGGAGGCTGTTTGCCTTTATGCCGAATTACATTAGAGCAATTTTTAAAGATTATTTGTTTATTTTTAGAGAGAAGGGCAGGGAGGGAGAGAGGGAGGGGAAATATCCACGTGAAAGAGAAACAGTGATCGCTTGCCTCTCACTAACTGGCACCAAACCCGCAGCCCAGGCGTGTGCGCTGACCAGGAATCAAACCAGCGACCTTACACTTTGCAGGATGACACTCAACCCACCGAGCCACACGGGTCAGGACTAGAGCATTTTTTAAATGTTTATGATTGCTTTAAAAGTCTTTTATGGTATTGCTTCCCTAACTACCTGGCTTTTTCTTTATTTAAGACTTTATTTTATTTATTTTTAGAGAGAGGGAAAGGGAGGGAGGAAGAGAGGGAAAGAAGCATCAATGTGTGGTTGCCTCTCACGTGCCCCACCTACTAGGGACCTGGCCTGCAGCCCAGGCATGGGTCCTGACTGGGAATCAAACTGGTGACCCCTTGGTTCAAAGGCCTGTGCTCAATCCACTGAGCCACACCAGCTGGGGCTCACTTGTTGCTCTTAATGTGTTTCTAATCTATGAGTACATGAACACACATGGACACATTAAAATTGTGAATAAAGGTTAAGTAGTCTGTGGATAAGGACTGGAGAGTCTATCCAATGAGTAAAGTGCATGAGTATTGTACCTGCTCAGGAGTCTTTTCTGTCCCCACTAGACCCTACAATGTTGCCTGTAGTTGACCTCCAGGTAAGTGAACTGTCACCGCATGTTAGTCCAAAGATTACGATTTCCCTCTTCTATGGGAAAAGTTCACAGAAGAGTGCCATACGGAGTGTTCCCTGTAACTGGAGACAGTCGGAGTATCTAAGACAGGGAAGGCAGCATAAGGTAGAGGTGCAAGATCTGGGTGGAGGGGTGGAGTTCTGAAGCCCTTACTTAAAAAAATATATATATTCATTTATTTTTTAGAGAGAGAAGAAAGGAGGAAGAAAGGGAGAGAAACATTGAGTGGTGGCCTCTTGCACACCCCCCAGCTGGGGGCCTGGCCCACAACCCAAGTGTGTGCCCCAATGGGGAATGAACCAGTGACCTTTTGGTTCACAGGCTGGCGCTCAGTCCACTGAGCCACACCAATCTGGTGTCCTTGCTTTTTTTTCCAGTGTCATGATTGATTTGGGGACTGGCCACCCACCTACCACTCTGAGCCTTGCAGTCATGAGAATGAAAGGTGATAATGCAGGAAACTGCTTAGCTCAGCACCTGGCAAAAATAGGGTCAGGGGATGCCAGGAAATCAGAACGTTTGGGTGCTTGCGGGTGTCGGGAAGGAAGACAAGAGTGGACGTCTGAAGGGGAAAGAAACGGGGCAGGAAAGGAACAGTAAAGCACAGGCCCTCGCGTCTTTGCAGAGAGCCAGGCTGACCCACAGAGGTCCTGGAGGGGAGGGGCTGGCACTCTGCACCCCCACCTTTGGGTTGGGAACTTCCAGAGGGTTAGTCTCTCCCTTTTTTCCTGCTCCGATTAACATGAGGTTGGTGGGCCTGGCAGGAAAGGGGAGGAATCACAATGGTTTGCACCACCTGAACTTAGTGACAAAAGGGAGCTGCCCAAACAAAGCCCCCATCTGCCTAGGGGCCAGGCTGGGAAACAGGTTCTTCTGCGGGGCTTGGCGGAGAAGGAGTGGTGTGGGCAAGGAGAGAATGTTGGGGAAACTTGGTGGCACCGTGACTGTCCCTCTCTCTCTGCATTTCTTTTGGTTTCTGCCTCAAGCCCCTCCATTTAGCCACAGAGCACCCGCTCGGGGCTGAACACTGGGCTGGGGGCTGGGGACGCAGAGACAAATGATTCATAATCCCGGATCCTGGAGAAAGAGGTCTGGTCCTC